>CM076571.1:603286329-603540640 GCA_034641835.2 Pinus albicaulis | reverse complement strand
TTGTTATTTTTTTAGAAGCTTTGTCATGACATTAGAGCTTATTATGTTTCCTGGCTTCCCCGCAATACCCCGTAATTCAACTTCCTTTCCTTCTGAAAAAATTTCAAGAAAATTTCTTGAAAATTAAAGCTACCGTCCCCAAAGATTGTAACCATTGTACTCCTAGTACAACATCAGCACTTCCCATAGGAATGGAAAGCACTGGACTAGTAAATACATATTCCCCCATGGTTAGCTTGATATTATGGAATTTCCCAGAGAAATTTATAGTTCCTCCATTTGCAACCATCACTTGACATTCTGGTGCTGGGTATAGGAAACAATTTAATTCCTTGGCTACCTTACAATGAATAAAATTATGGGTGCTACCCGAATCAATCAAAATTATTACCTTTTTCTTCTTGATATGTCCTTCTATCTTGAGAGTTTGAGGAGAAGTAATTTCTGCCAATGCATTACATGATATGGTCGGACTCATTTATTCTTCTTCGAGGGTTTATTCCTGGTGTATATGCTCTACTTTTGAAGTTTCTTCTTCATTTTCTTCTTCCTCTTCACAATCTATGTAAAATAATTTCTTCTTAGTGCACTTATGACCTTTAGTGTATTTGCTATCATAACTGTAGCAAAGCCGATTTGCTCTTTTTTTCTTCCAATTGTTGTGGTGTCAACCTTGTAGGTTGTGGAAGTGTCGGAGTAGCAACACTTCTTCTTTATATAATTGATGGTAGGCTTCCTTGTCGCCATAACTTTACATTCAACTTTTTCGCCAACCCGAATGCCTTCTCTAATGAATCAAAGTTCCGCAATTACCTAACTTCATGTTGGATGTTATCCTTTAAAGTGCCTATGAAGAGATCAACTCGTAATTCCTCCGGAATATCGTCAATTCTTTACATTCAATTTTTTTAGGCTACCCTCAAATAAATGGCCTACTAAACCCTTTTGTTTGAGATTTATCAATTGGCTAAAGAAGGTGTTTCTCTTTGTATCCTCATAATGTGCTATCATTTCCTCCGTAAGAATTGACCAAGTGACAATTTTTTTACGAGAGAAAAGCCATCGATATCATACAAATGTATTTTTTTCTAAATGTAAATTTGCAATACATACATTTTGTGTGTTTTTCACATTATGGAGATCAAAATATTGCTCCATCTGTAGTATCCGTGTTACAAGATCCTTTCCATCAAACTTCCTCATATCCATTTTTGGAATATGGTGGTTCTTCCCGTCAACATTAGAGTTTATGAAATCAGGATTAACATTTATTTTGTTCTCATCATGAGTTTCCTCTACTATCTTTTCACCATTAGGAAACATTTCTTGTATCAACTTTGTTAAACCTTCCATGTCTGCTTTTAGATCATTATTCATGTTTTCCATGTTGTCTTTCATGTCATCCATCTTAGCTTCCATGCCCACTTCCATTCCATCCATCTTAGCTTCCAAACCATTCATCTTAGCTTCCACGCCTTTCTTCAAACCATCCATCTTAGTTTCCACGCCTTTCTTCAAAACTTCCATTTCATTTTTTCTCTTTGCTTCATGGTAGAGCGAAATTTGCTCTGTACTCTTGATATGCTGCGTTGCCATTCTTCATCTTCATGAGTCATAGTAGAGCCTTCTAAAGGCTTAATGGGTGTTGAATTCTTTTTAGGGGCCATTTTAGAATCCAATACTGATATCTATTCTACAATATGCCCTTGGGATCAATTTAACTTGATTATTCAAACAAGACTTATGCAATTTGGAAAACAAATACACACCTTTTTCTTGCTTTTGAGGAGCTCGATATTGAAAATGGATTATTTCTGTGATTGTAGCACTTCAATATCTAAATTTCGGTGCCAATGTAACCCTCTAAATTATCTTTCGAATGCCACAGGTCTGACCTGATTTGGATTCTCCAAGACAAAGTTGTGTCCAATCTCCCAGAATGACCTAATTATGGATTGGTTCAGTAGTGCGAATTTGTACGACTTGCCACGTGTCAGTGTTTTGTCCTTTGTCTCCGAAATTGATAGCCAAGAAACTAAAGTCCGTGTACTTGCGACCACTTTTTACGGCACTCCAATCCGATGCCCAGAGAGAGAGTTATTGAACTTTTCCCACGATCACCTCTTTGAGATGAAATTCAGGAGCCTGAAAAAGCACAACCTTCCACAGATCATATCTCCAAAAATGTTGCGAACCAAGCTCTGAAATTTTTTGATACATTTCCTCAAGATTTCAGCTTCGCACCATATGAATTTCAGACTCTGCCATGATGACCTGTTTAGGAGCCTGAAAACATACCTAAATTCCACAGATGATATCTCCTCAAATATTGTGAACCAAGCTCTGAAATTTTTAGACAAGCTTCCTCAGGATTTTGGCTTCACACCCTAAAAATTTCAGCTTCTGAAACTTCATAGAAAAAAATGTATAGCGCAAATGCGACGATGACCTGTTTGGAGCAGCGAAACCCTAGAATCCAAAGCTCTGATACCAAATGTTGTGTAACCAGCTTCAGAAATAGAAGAAAAGAGATATGAACGGCTTATAAATAATCCACTTCGAGGGGGCAACCTCCAATACATTACATAAATGCACAATTCTTCGATGATACAATTTACAAAACCTCCTTTCTATATATAGGAGTCCATGGGGCCATAATGTAATCCTAGTGGGCCACAATGTAATCCTAGCCGACCTAACAATAATAACTTAAGGGCACAATAATAACAAAATGGGGGTTACAAGGGTACAATAATAACAATAAGGGGGTTACACTAACAATAATAAGGGACTATACTAGTGATATAGGGACCTAACACTGTCATAATGGTACAATTCCCCTTTTGGATAATTTTCTCAATAATAATTCAAGTCCCTTCTGTATATGTTGAATGATGTACCAAGTTCCTTTGTAATTGTAATTCATATTATGTCTTCAATTCAGCTACTAAAATTACTTTCATAGTTTTACTACGCACCTTCCCCCAAGCTGATGGTAATACCTGTCCTCAAGTTTGACATGTGTCGAAGGGTATATCCACAAAAATCATAGTGAAGTAAAATGAAAACAAAAATTTAATTCATATTGGCCAAACAAGTTGGTTTTCTGATATGAATTCAAGTTTGTATTGTGCCAGTTTCCTGGATTTTCACAACCAAACTCTTTTATTATTTTTTATACTATATATATATATATATATTATTCTTCTTCTTATGTAATTATGGGAGGCATATAGCTATGCTGCCCCATTAGTTCCAAATCTGAATCTATCGAAATTATTCTCATAAAAACCTCTTTATTTATAAGCTTATTGTAAATTTTAAGTCTATGTCCATTAACGACAAATGAAACAGATGCTTCATCAAATTTTCTTATCTTGAAAACTCCATTATCAAATATTTCTTCAATCTCATACGACCCAAGCCAATGAGTCATAAAATTTGCCTTCAAATCTTTGAACTTGGAGTCAAACAAGAGTGCCCAATATCCCTTATGAAACACTTTAGTCTTTATGAATCGATCATGCAATTTGAATATTTGTTCTTGCACAACAAATGTGTGCTCTACTGCTTGTTGTCGTATCTCATTCAGTTGATTTAATTCAATAATTCTTTGGTTTTGTGCCTCGGAAAATTCCATCCCCAATTCTACTGCTAGCTTGAATATATGTATTTGAAATTCTATGGGTAATAGGACTACTTTTCCATACACTAACTGGTATGGACTGAACCCAGTTGTGTTTTTCCATGTTATCTTATATGCCCATAGTGCATCTATCAATTTTTCTGATCAGTCCTTTCTGTTCATCTGTATAGTATTTTTCATAATTTTCTCTAGGACTTTGTTGGTTGATTCGACTTGTCCGTTTTCTTGAGGATGATACGGAGTTCATTTTCTGTGTTTGATCTTGTATTTATCCATAAGGTCTCAAAAACGTTTTGATGTGAAATGTGTGCCTTGGTTAGTTAATCTCTGTCTCGGAACTCCATACCTTACAAATATCTCTTCAAATAGAAAAGACACAACAATATCTTTTGTTTCCCGCACAACTGCCTTTTCCTCCACCCACTTAGTCACATAATTTGTACAATATGTACTTCTTTCCATTAGATGGAGGGTTGATTGGTCCCAAGAAATCTAAAGCCCACTGTTCAAATGGTTTAATCAGTACTTTTGGCTTTAATGGCATTTCATCTAATGCCACTGGTCTACCAATTATTTGGCAGTTGTCACGTCTCTTCACATAGGCCTTGGAGTCTTTGAAGATGGTTGGCCAGTAGTAGCCAAGTTTCAGCACTTTGTATGTTATCCGCTTATCTGAAAAATGACCACCACATGGTTCTTCATGACATGCTTTCGAAATTTAAATAATCTCAACCTCTCGAACACATTTTCTAATCATTAGATCAACACTAGTATAAAAGATATCTTCATTGACCGAACTATATCTAGCACTTTCTCTAATTATTTTTCTTTTCTATTTATTTGTGTAATGAGATGGTAGGATGCTAGATGATAAATAGTTAGCTATATCTGTAAACCATGGATTTTTTACATTTATAGCAAATAGACATTCATCTAGAAAATTATCTTATACTGGATTTGGATCACCAGGTGAATGTAATCTTGATAGAAAGTCTACAACTTGATTATCTTCACATGGTCGATCTTCTGTACTAATGTTAAATTCTTGCATTAATAATATCCATCTATTTATTCTACCATTTCTTATTGATTCGTTCATTAAATATTTTATGGTTGAATGATCCATGTGGATGTAAAATTGATAACCTATTATATAATGTCGAAATTTATTAACTACATGTACTAAAACTAACATTTCTTTTTCTATGATAGTGTAGTTCAATTATGTTGGTGTTAAGTTTTTTCTTATGAATTATATAGCATAATTAAATTGATTCTCTTTTTGTCCAAGTCATGGTCCAATAGCTGTATCAAATGCATCAGTTGAAATGTGAAATGGAAAATACCAATTAGGTCCTCAAATAGTGGGTGCAATTGACAATTTTTCTTTTAATTTCAAATGCATTTTGACAATTATTTTTCCATTGGAATTCCACATATTTCACAAGTAACTTGAATAATGGCAAAGCTATTTTACTGAAATTTTCAATAAGTATCCTATAGTAGCATGCATAACCCAAGAAACATCTAACTTATTTTTGTGTTGTGGGTGGTATTAAATTCACAATGACTTGAATTTTTGTTGGGTCCACCTTAATTCCTGAAGAAGAAATATGGTGTCCCAACACTATCCCCTCAGTTAAAATCATAAAACATTTTTCATTACCAAGTGATAGATTTGTCTCTGTGCATATTTTTAACACTTTTTCAAGATTTTGTAAACAATCATCATATGTTCCACCATACACAGTGAAATCATCCATGTAAACTTCTACACACTCATGTATCAAATCAGCAAAGATTGCAAGGATTTCTCTCTAAAAGGTAGCAGGTGCATTACATAAACCAAAGGGTAATACATTGTATGCATATGTTCCCCATGGGCATGTGAATGTTGTCTTATATTGGTCTTTGAATGCTATATTTATTTGATTATATCTACTAAATCCATCAAGAAATGAAAAGAATTTTTTTCCAGCTAATGAATCTAACACTTGATCAATAAATGATAAAGGAAAATTATCTTTTAATGTCGCTTTATAGATTTCTCTGTAATCCACACAAATTCTCCATTTCCCATTTTTCTTAGGTAATACAACTAAGGATGAAACCCACTGGCTATCTGAAATAGGATAGACAAATACGACTTGTAATAGTTTTTGTAATTATTATTTCACTATTTCCTTCATCATGGGGTTCATCCTTATTTTTGGTTGTCTTACAGGTTTAATTTGATCATCAGTGTAAATGTGATGGATACATGTTTTTGGATGAATTCCCTGCATGTCTATGTAATCCCAGGAAAAAGCTCTTGAATATTTTTGTAATAATGTTATTAGCTTTTCCTCTTGTGATGATTGTAAGTTATTACCAATATTCAAATGTCTGTCAAGGCTAATCTCAAATATTTTCCTTTTTGAATTGGTAATTGAATTAATAGGAAAAATTCTTTCGAATGTATTTTGCAACGATTGTATAGTGCAATTTTCCTGAAAAAATTCATTTAAAAGATAACTAACAACTTCATATTGAGTTACTCTAAGCTACTCTGAAATATTTGGTTTTGAGATGAAAATATATAATAAGTCCTCATTTTCTTCCTCCTCTCTAAAATTATAAACTTAATTAAGACTAAGAACATATTGAAGCTCTTGTGGTTCCTCTCCATCAAGCCATGATAATAAAGAAGGATATTGAGTGGGAGGATATAATGTAACATGTTTCCTTTCATATCCATGTGCAATAATCATATTTCATGACCTGCATCCAATGGAAGCATCTGTAGTGGCTAACCATGGTCTACCTAAAATTAAGGGACACCCTCCTAAATTTTTTTTTGGCTGCAAAATCAAGAAGTCTACAGGATACTCCCATGAATCCAATGAGACAATGTATCTTCCAATATACCTTCCGGTACAACTTTAAATCTTTTTGCAAGTTCTGAAAATGTAGTATTAGGTATAATGTTGTTTAGACTCAAATGTTTCTTAGTCTCTGTAGTCATACAATTGATATCTGCTCCCAAGTCTATTAAATTATTTGGCACTGAAAATTTGTTAATGGAAATGGTAACCATACAAATTCTTGGATTAACATATTTTTCAATGGTTGTGTTTGTAGACAGGAGACTAAATAGAATTCCAATTACCTAGATTGTAGGTGGATCCTTCTTTCTTATACCATATTTCTTAATGCATAATTCCTTTATTTTTTTTTCATATATCGGAATATCTTTAATTTCCTGCAACAAAGAAATTTTGACATATGTGTTCCTCAACTAATCCAGAATATTAAATTCAGGTAGGGATATTGGGATATTCTGTTGTATCAATCTCTCCAGATATGGTTGAGTCCGTGTCATAATAGATTTACCTTTCTGAATTTGATGTTCTAGTTGAGTTTGTCGACTTTTTTCTCCTTGTTCAGTTTGTTCTTCAATTATTGGAGGAGAATATTTCTATAACACATTCCCAGACCTTAGGTGAACATCTTGTATTGGAAGAATTGAATAAGTAGGATAATATTTTTCCTCTTCCACATGATATGTTGGTCTATCCACCTTGTTACTTGGATTAGCTACTGGTTGAGTTGGCAATTGTGTTGGTCTAGGAGGTGCTTGGTTAGTGGGGAGATGAAGTTGCTCCGGTTGAGTTAGCACTGGTTGATTTTGAGGTGGATATGGCATTGGTTGATGTTTCTGGAATTTTTGATATTTAGGAAATGGCTGTTGTGAAACTAGATCCAAAAATAAATAAAGATATCAACGCCTTAGAAATCACGTCGGGGGGGGACCTCCAATACATTACATAAATGAACAATTATTGGATGATTCAAATTAAAAAACCTCCTTTCTATATATAGGAGTCCATGGGGCCATAATGTAATCCTAGCCGACCTAACAATAATAATTTAAGGGCACAATAAAAACAATATGGGGGTTACAGGGGTACATTAATAACAATAAGGGGGTTACACTAACAACAATAAGGGACTATACGAGTAATATATGGACCTAAAATTCCCCTCTCCTTCAAAAAAGTGTTGTAATCAACGTTTGAGTAGCTCTGGGTGCTTCTGTATAAAATTCTCATCCTCCCATGTAGAATCTTCAATGGGTAAGCTCTTCCACTTGATGAGATACTCTGAAATTGATCGATTCTGTAGCTGTTGAGTTCTTGTTTCTATGACTTCTTTAGGTTCCAATATGATTTTTCCTTCCTCATCAAGTTTTGGAAATATTGTTTGAAATGGAGGATATTCACCTATAACCTTCTTTAAGCATGAAACATGGAAAACTGGATGCACTTGTGAATAAGTAGGAAGCTCGAATTTGTACGCCATCGTACCAATATTTTTCAACACCTTGTAAGGACCATAGTACTTTGGCGATAATTTATTATCCTTCTTAGCTTGCTTGAGGGACATTTGTTTTTATGGTTGTAGCTCTAAAAATACCCAGTCTCCTACATCAAAACTTCTCTCGCTGCGATGTTGATATGCCTGTTGTTTCATTCAATTTTGTGCCAAATTTAGGTTATCCTTTAAGAGTTTGAGAACTTCTTATTGATGCTTGATGTGATATTCCACTGCTTGAACCTTTGAATTTTCTCTTAAATATGATGTGATGGATGGTGGATGATATCCATAAAGTGCCATAAATGGGTTCATTTTTTCCGCAGTATGGAAGGAAGTGTTATACCACCATTCTGCGAGAGGTAACCACTTGACCCCTTGTGTTTGTTTATCAGATACAAAACAACGAAGATATCCTTCCAAAAATTTATTTACTATCTCAGTTTGACCATCAGATTGAGGATGATAAGATGAGATATGAGCTAATTGAGTAACCAAATAAGAAAATAACTTTGTCCAAAAATTTCCAGTAAAAATGGGATCTCTATCGCTCACAATAACCCTTGGGTTTCCATGTAGCTTTTGAATTTTTTCCATAAATGTAGTAGCAACTGTACTTGCTTTAAATGGATGAGATAATGCACAAAAGTGTGCATACTTGGTAAGTATATCAACTACCACCATGATGAAACTCTTTCCTTTAGACTTAGGTAAACCTATGATAAAATCCATTGAAATCTCCTCCCAATGTTGACTTCGAATGGATAAAGGTTGCAGAAGACCCGAGGTCTTAATTGTCTGAAATTTATTCTGCTGGCAAACCAAACATTCTGCCACAAAATTTTGAATATCAGATTTAATTCCATCCCAAAAAAATTCTTTCTTCACTGTGTGGTAATTTTTTAAAAATCCTCAGTGTCCTCCTAAAGGAGAAGGTGCAATTCCAAAAGAATATTTTGTTTTAGATGGGAATTCTTACAAAGATATAAGCGATATTTGTACCATAAGGAATCATTTTTCCAACAAAATGTATCAGATGTACTAGGATCTTGCTGCAACTTCTGAATGAGTGTAGACACTTCTTTGTCCTTCTTACATTCATCTCTTGCTTCGATTATCCAATCAGGTTGGATAATAGAAATGGCACAAAGAAATGCTTCCACCTCTTCATTCTTTCTTGAGAGTGCATCTGCAACAAAATTTAGCTTCCCTTTTTTGTATATTATTTCAAATTCATAACCCAACATCTTTGTGACCCATTTTTTATCCTCTTCTGAAGATATTCTTTGTTCCAAAAAGTGTTTAAGACTATCATGATTAGTTTTTACTGTGAACTGTCTTTCCATTAGGTAAGTTCGCCATTTCTTTAGTGCATGCAGTATTGCTAACATTTCCTTCTCATAAATAGGTTTCTGTAAATACTTTCCTTTAATTGACCGACTTTCAAAAGAAATGGGTCTTCCTTCTTGCATTAAAACATCACCAATTCCATTTCCCAGGGCATGACATTCCACAATATAGGTTTTTGTGAAGTCTGGCGTAGCTAATACTGGTGCTAAGCACATTTCCTCTTTAAGATGTTCAAAGGCCTTATTTGCTTCAGGAGTCCATAAAAATGCATATTTATTCAATAATGTTGTTAGAGGTGCTGCTATGCTCCCATAATTCTTAACAAACTTGCGATAATACCCTGTTAACCTAAGAAATCCTCGCAACTACTTTATGGTTGTGGGTGTTGTGGACAATTTTGTCACTCCTAGAGACAGTCTAGAGTTGCCATAGACCAGTGCCTAGGACATCTTAATATAGCAAGGAGCTTTTCATATAGCTTGGGTTGTCAATCCAAAAACTCACTTACTATCTCTTGTTTGAACAAGGAAATTAGTTTTGAATGGGACCAAACTCTCTCAGAAGCTGACACAAAGATAAGAATAGTGTAGGAACATCATGTAAAACTCCAATACAAAGGCATCAGACAGTTAAGAGACAGCTTACTGTAAAGAGGGCCAGTTCAAATAATATGCCACAGAAATCAAATATCAGAAGGTGGGTGGAGTGAGGAAACATAAAGAAGATATTACTTAACATGAGACTGATACCCAGATACACAACAGAACCACATAAGGGCATATTAATTTATGAATCCTTATATGACAATGGTGTTTTAAAAGCACCCTCTTCATGCAACTAATATAGCAAAAAACATGAATGATATGAACATGAAACAGTATATCATGACTAGGCCTATTTAAAGCGCTTGACTAATTCCAGAAAGGGCATCAACAAGGATGCATCCTTACTGCAAATTAGTGAGCCACTCGCATTCTAGAACATGATACAAGAAGATAAATAGCATGAAATGAGATATTGTATTAACACATAAGAGAAAATTACATACTGTGAGATATCAAAGACCAGAATCCTCATTACAGTTATAACTCCTCCTCACTGAGACCCTACAGGCTCTAAGCCTTCATACAGAAATATTACAGAATGTATACAAAAGCCTTTTCACTGCACAGTTTGCTGATAGAAATCTGGAACCCTTCTAATATCTTATTTCTGGGCTTTTATAGAAAAGATAGAGAATTCTTGAGAAGGAGGTAGATGAAGCACATTTAATGACTCAATTTGAATAAAATGGCAGAAAAAATTCGCACCCACACTGTGAATGACTAACTATAAATGACTGTACTTTACAATCTGTCTCTAGAAATAAATGCTGGATGATGAAAATCTCCTTATGAACAAGATACAAATAATAAAATATACAATGTTCTGCCTTTCGCTGAGGGAAAAATCTGCTGCCGTAGAACCCTGAGATAGCTTGTGATTGTGCATTGTACTCTCAGCCCTTTTAATTTTGAATTTAAATTCCAGATCTTCAATACAGGTTGATATGTCTCCTGATTTTCTCTGGAGGGTTCTATAGATTCACATCTTTGTTTTCTTTAATGATGGTCATTTCACACACCTACCCTCAGCTTCCCTCTTGAATTTCTTCCTCGGAAACAGTCAAGGGCAATGCTCCTGATTTCTGCGTACAAAGCAGCAAATTATGATGGATCATCGACCGTGGCAAACCTGCAAAAACACGAACTATTTTAAGAAAAAACAGACAGGGATGGGGACAGGGACGCTGGAGACATGGTCGACTGGGAAGAACACGAGGAGTGGCGGAGGAAAGGCAATGGAGACTTTGATTAAACAGATGGAGAGCGGACTTTCCACGTAGAATAGTTTGGCCATGAGAAATGGATAAAAACGAGGGATATGAATGAAACCACACACATATATACATATGGTGGGGAGGAATATTATGAACGCGCGAGGCGAGGACACATGGATGTACGAGGGGACAGGTGGAAAAGCGACATGGCAGCGGATTCAACAAACGGGGAGACTGATTTATGGCCGTTGGATCTTGGAAGACGGATCAACGGTTAGGAGGCGACAGGAACAGTGTGGTGGTGGGCCACGGAACACGATGAATACATGTTAATGGGTGAGCAATTTTAGAGGACATCCGCCATCGGATTAAGGCCAGCAGATCTAACGGCGCAGGTGGATTCCACTGCCCGACCTTTGTACAGAATTTAACACGTGGGAAAGTGGTTTTTAGGGCCCGTACCAAAGACACACGGCGCGTTTTTAATGGAATCGCTACCCCCATGGTAAATACCACCGGCTCGGTGGAAGCGGTGCGGGATTTACCGCCAGTTTTCTGCGCGGGGGGCCCACCACATAGAACGATCGCCGCTTCGTTGATTGAACTCGATAGGATGGTCACGATTGCGCCCGAAAGCCTTTAATGTTAGGCTCCCTTCCCTTTGGCATATTAATTCGCGCTCGGGTCATATGGTAGCCAAAGCACGGGGGGCTAAGATCTTAGAACTGGGCCCGATAAATTTAAATTATGGGTTTTTGACCTTTGTAGAGAAAAATTTCGGGTGGGGACGGTAATATCAAACAGGAGCATGAGGTTTTAGGCCACGGCGGAGGTCTGAAAGAAATTTGAAAAAGGTGGCAGACCGAAAATTTACATGCAGGAGTAAATATGTACAACATCGGCTCCATCTGGGGATGGCATGTTCGTCCTCGGACATGTCGAGAACACGCAGAACACTGAATATTTCACTCTGTTTTTCAATTCCCCTGCGCTTCTTCTTCAGGTAATTGCCAGCATCCTTTCTCTATGAAAATAAAAACTAAAATAACTTATATACAATATAATACAGTCAGGCATTCCCAACCTGGGTCAGAATTGAAAGTATGGCTTGAGAAATTGGCCATTCACAGGGGCGTCCAGCAGATCACCCTATAGGTTTTCTAACATAAAAGTATTATTGCCCCCTTGATTCACAATTTTGAATGGGCAAACCATAACGGATCAAATTTAGCATGCTTGCCTTTCTCTGCTCTTCGAACATCCCATCTGAGAACCAGGTCACCAATTTGGAATTTCCTATCTTTCACATGCTGATCAAATACGTTCTTCATTTTCTCTTGATATTCTATCAATCTCTGATTCACCTGGTTCCATGTTTCCTCCAATTCTACCAGCTGATTAATCCTTCTGATCATGTCATCAAGCTCTTCCTAGCTTTCCTGCATAAAACGTGCTAGCGGCAATGCCAATTGCACAGGAAACACAGTTGCTCGCCCATACACCAGCTCATAGGGAGACTTCCCTGTTGCTCTTTTGTTGGTTATTCTATTCGCCCATAGAGAAAATTTTAATTGAGAGTCCCAATTCTTCTGATTCTCATTTATTGTTTTCTTCAGGGCCCTCGCCAGGGTTTTATTAGAGGATTATGCTAAACCATTTCCCTGGGGGTAATATGCTGTGGCATGGGTCAATATGATGTTATACTGATGGCAGAAATTTACAAATCTGGCAGATTTGAAAGCTTGTTCATTGTCAGTTACGATCCTAGCAGGACAGCCAAACCTAGATATGATATTTTCCTCCATAAACTTAATTATCATAGTATCTGTAGCATTTCTTGTAGGTATGGCTTCCAGCCACTTTGTAAAATAATCTGTGGCTGTTAGTATCCATTTATATTGGCCACTTGATGGGGGATGTATTTCTCCTATAAAATCTAATCCCCATTTCTAAAATGGTTCATTGACATGAATAGGAATCAAGGGCAAAGCTACTAATTTCTGCCTTTCTGCAAATCTTTGGCACTTGTCACATGCTCTGACCCAAGCAAAAGCATATGTATACAATTTTGGCCAGTAAAACCCAACCTTCAGGATCTTTTGAGTTGTAACCCTCCAGCTGTAATGTGTTGGAATATTTTCATTGATGGCAAAGGATATGGCAAAGGAAATGGAAAAGGTCAGCAGAAAAGAACAGAGGACGAACAGAAGCAGCAGAGATAGAATGGGAAGAGTACAAAGGCGCAGTAGAATTTTGGTGAACAGCAACACGCATTCAAAAAGGAAGGGAGAAAGGTAAGGATGAATTAATTGTCATGGGCTGCAGCCACAAATTGCAGAGGAGAGTTGATTATGGTGTTGGGCAGAGCCGTCTTTACAGTGGAACGCAGTTATTCCTGTAAAATCTAATTTACGGAGGAGTAGAGTTATTCAGACAGCCATTTCGGGAATTTAAGCCCTCAACAACCAAGTATAAAGAAAATTTATGAAAGTATGCGGAAAGACTTTAAATATTTGAATGTGGCAGGACAAGTGGTCCCTACCACTTGAGTGCAAATCGCAAAGCGCAGTTTTGAAGCTTCAAGTGTCTTGTTGATATGGAGTATTTGCGATATGCGATCATCGCAATATCGCATTATCGCAATATCACATATTTGTTATTTCCGCCATCGCAAGTTCTGTTGTTTGCGATATGTGATCATCGCGCCATCGCAAGATCACAATATCGTATATTCAAGTGTTCCGCCATATGTTTGATCGCGCCATCGCAAAATGGCCATCTGTGATGTGGGCCCGGGGTCAAAGAATGAAATTTGAATAAAAGAAATGTTACGGGGACAGTGTAAAGTTTTAAAATAACCATTGGGGTTATAGTTATAATATTATATGGTGGAGATAAAAGATTGAATATTATTGAAGATCCCGAATGGGATGATTCGTGCATGGAAGAACGGAGGTTAGGGTTTCAAATTTGATTGGCACGATTATTAATACAAAACGATTGAGATGTATGGTTGTTCCGCTTGCGGAACTCACCACATCAACAAGACACTTGCGTATGTAAAAGCGTTGGATATTGTTTATAAAATCCGAAGGGTTAAACTTTGGGTTAAAGGCTGGGCGCACATAGATAATTTGAATCTCCTCGTTTGAATAAAATAAATTAAAAAGAAATCGAAGAGCCCCGGGGATAAAATAAAAGAAATACCATTAGCGGTTGAGTGGTTTTAGACTTATGGTATTGAGAAAGGCGAGATCTATATAAAGGACAAAGATCATTATTCGATGGAGGAGAGGTGAGCATTGGTGAAGAAGGAATTCCTTTAAGGAATATCCGTATGGACAGACAACACGCTTAATTGATGATTCTGAGTCCATGATGCACCCTTCAAGACATTGATCTAAAAGGTGATGAGTCGTGAGAGTATTGAACAGAAGAAATGATGAAAAGCAATCGGATGTCTACTGAAGAACACATATGGATCCGGTGCATATGACAGTTGGAGTTTCTGAAAGTTAATACACACAGTAGGATACACGGAATGTTGAATGCATAAATTCTCTGAAGTCTGGATTATAGTGGTCTCGCTGTTCTGTTATGTAGAATTGGAGAAAATATGTTTGTTAATTGAATAATGGGTTGAAGCCTTATGTATATAGAAGCTGATGTTATGATCAGGGGGTTATAGCTCCCTTCCAGGAGAGGCTGGCAAATGAGAGAAGGTTGTAGCCTTCTGCAGGTGGGTGCCTGCGTGCTGGTATGAGTCTGCACCAACATATATTGTAAAAGGTTTTCTCTATAATAATAAAATATTGAAGACTGAGATTACAACAGTGGTGGTTTTCTCCCAAATTGGGTTTCCACCTTAAATCCCGGTGTCCATATGTGTTAATGGTTTGTTCTGTTATTTCAGTTCATGCTTAATGCTTATCTCATGCAATTCTCTAAGTAAAGATATAACAAGATATCGGGACATACATGTTAAATGCAGTACTGTAACATATGGTTTTTAAGAGAAAGGAAAGAAAATTGTTTAGCCTTAAATATTGATTCACCCCCCCCCCCCCCTCTCAGTATTTTTCCCAACAATTGGTATGAGAGCAGGTCCTTCTGAAAAAGCTTAATCGCTAGAAGGAAGATCAAGCAAGATGAGCAATCAAGATGGAATAGCATCTATCAGGCCTCCACTTTTTAATGGAAACAATTTAATTTTCTGGAAAATAAGGATGAGATCTTATCTTCAGTCTCTGGGAGCAGAGGTATGGGTGATTGTTGAACAAGGATATCAATATTGAGCTGTAGTACCAACAGATCCAACGGAAAGAAAGAATTATGAAACAAATGCAAGGGCAGTCAATGCTCTATTAGGAAGTCTAACTGAATCAGAATTTTTCAAAGTCATGCAACTGAATACAGCAAAATAAATATGGGACAAAATCATTCTAAGCTATGAAGGTGATGCAAAGGTAAAAAGTGCTAAACTTCAAACTCTCAGAATCCAATATGAGAATCTTAAAATGATTAATGAAGAAAGCATTGCAAATTTCTTTCTACGTCTTGATGATATTGTAAATCGCATGAGAAATCTGGGAGAAACAATTACCGAATCCACTTTGGTTGAGAAAATTTTAAGATCTCTAACAGAAAAATTTGAGTCAAAAGTTTCAGCTCTTGAAGAAAAGCAGGATCTTCAAAATCTTACTGTGGTACAACTTCATGGCATACTAACTGCATATGAAATGAGAAGAGGAGGACCATCTCAAGTCAAAGAAGCAGTCTTTAGAACTTCTAAAAAAGGGAAGGAAGTACAAATAACAGAAGGATTAGGATATATCTCAGAGGAAGATGAGATAAACTTCGTTAAGAAACTTCAACTTGGTACAGGACGGTTCAGAGGTAAGCTTCCTTTCAAATGTTTTGATTGTGGAAGAGTTGGTCATTATGCTGCTAAGTGTCCTTATAAAGAAACACATAAAAAGGGGAAGGAAGTAGCAAGAAGGAATAAGAATCATTTTAACTCTAAAAGGAGTTACTATACTCATGAAGATAGTGATGGGTTATCTGATAGTGAGGAAGAATGTGAACAAGATCTGAGACTTCTCATGGCATTTGAAAAGGAATCTAGAGAAGAAGAGGATACTTTTGTGGATGCTCTAGAAGACAATGATTTTCTTAATGAAAACAATAAACTCAAAATTTGCTTAGAAGAGAGCAAAATAATCATAGAAACTCTGAAAAATCAGCTTGAAGATAAAGAGAAACACAATGAGAAATTAGAATGTGAAGTAGTAGATCTAAGAAAAGAACTTGGGAAAGTAAAGACTTTGAATCTTAGATTTGCTAAAGGGTCTGAAACCTTAGATGAGATTATCAAGGTACAACGTTCTCCTCTTATAAAGATAGGTCTTGGATATATCGGAGAATCTTCTCAGGTTGCAGCACCAAATTATCTAAAAGCAGTTACAGCTGGTTTACAACAAGCTGCCACTCAGCAAGGAAATAAAGAATATTTACAGGTAAAGCATGATCATTTCAATTCAAGGAACACTAATAGGAATGTCTTTCAAAGAAACACCAATCAACAGATAAATTCATATAGAAGATCTTATGATCGCAGAAATTTCTTCTTCAATGGACAATGTTTCTCATGTCACAATTTTGGTCATAAAGCTATTCAATGTGTAGCATATAAAACTATTATGAAAAGAGAAGCAAGAAAGAAAAGGACTGATATTGAAGCAAAGAAGAATACTTATAACAACTTTTCTCCTCTTCAAAATGAAGTTGAATGCACTTATTGCAATAACTTTGGCCATGAAGAATCTGAATGCAGGAGCAAAGTTTAGCCAAAAGAACATGTTCCTTCAAGATCCAAAGTATGGAAAAAGAAGGAGTTATGGGTTGAAAATTGTGGCATAGCATTATTTGCAGAAGATGAAGAGAACCAATGGTACATTGATAGTGGATGCTCAAGACACATGACAGGTGATAAAGACAAACTTCTTGCATATAGTGCTCTAGAAAAGGAGAAGAATGTTACATTTGGAAATGATACTCATGCGGTCATTAAAGGAAAAGGGTCTATTTTCCTAAAAGATAAGGTGAAAGCTAATGAAGTCATGTATGTGGATGGATTAAAGCATAACTTGTTAAGTGTAAGTGAAATGTGTGATCAAGGAACTGAAGTTGTCTTTAGTTCAAAAGAATGTGTGGTACGTGATCTTGATACAGGTAAAGCAATTATAAAAGGGAAAAGAACTCCAAACAACCTATATATATTGAAGAACTGCAAAGAACAATGTTATTTGAGTAAATCTTCAGAAAATTGGCTATGGCATAGAAGGTTGGGGCATTTGAGCTTCTCTCAAATCAACAAATCAAGCAGACTTAAAGCTGTTTGTGATCTTCCCAATATTACTCTACCTGAAAATATCATATGCAAATCTTTCCAATTCGGCAAGAAAATCAGAGTACAATTTAATGCCAAGGAAGGATCATCAAGCAAGCCTCTTGAACTCATTCATACCGACATATGTGGACCTATGAGGAAAAAGTCACCACGTGGTGAAGAATACTATATCTTGTTCATTGATGATTTCTCTAGAATGTGTTGGATTGGGCTGCTTAAACACAAAGATGAAGCATTTGAGAAATTTCAGATCTTCAAAGCACTAGTGGAGAATGAATTAGAATTAAAAATCAAGTGTCTTAGATCTGATCGAGGAGGAGAATATACATCCAAATAATTTCTTGAATTCTGTGAACAACACGGCATAAAAAGACAGTTCTATGTATCTGGCACTCCACAACAGAATGGTGTTGCAGAGAGAATGAACAGAACAATTCAACAAATGGCTAGAGCTATGCTTGATGATTCCGGAACACCTGACACATTTTGGGGAGAAGCAGCACATACAGCAGCAAACATTCTCAACAAAGCACATGTTCGTGTAAATAGTGATAAAACTCCCTATGAACTCTGGTATGGTAATCCTCCCACTATAAAGCATTTTAGAATTTTTGGGAGCAAATGCTTTATAAAAAATAATGATGAGAAACTTGGCAAGTTTGAACCCAGAGCTGATGAGGGAATATTTCTTGGATACTCCTCTAGGAGTAAGGCATATAAATGTTACAATAAAAGACTTCGAAAGATTGTTGAATGCATTGATGTTGTTATTGATGAGTCTACTGCAGCCCCAAAAGAAGAAAAGCAAACAACAGATGAAGATGATGAGGACACATATCCTCCTACATCAAACAGTAATGATACAAACAATACACCCAGTGAAGAACCTGAAGAAGAGCTGTCTGAAAAGGCTCCATCTAGATATGTTCAAAAGAATCATCCAGAATCTCAAATTTTGGGAGAAAAGGAATCAGGTGTACAAACAAGAAGAACTCTTATGGGATCTTCTAGCAATCTGGCATTTCTGTCCACTATTGAACCTCACAGTGTTAGTCAAGCTAGCAAAGATGACTGTTGGATTCAAGCCATGAATGAAGAGCTCGATCAAATTGAAAATAATCACACTTGGGAATTAGTACCAAGACCTCATGACAAAAATGTCATTGGAACTAAATGGATATTCAAAAACAAGTTAAATGAGAATGGGGATGTTATAAGAAATAAAGCTAGACTTGTTTGCAAGGGGTATGCTCAACAAGAAGGCATAGACTTTGAAGAAAATTTTGCTCCTGTAGCTAGACTTGAAGCCATAAGAATGTTTCTTGCTTTTTCAAGCTTCCAATAAATCAAAGTTTATCAAATGGATGTTAAATCTGCTTTTCTCAATGGTGATCTAGAAGAAGAAGTTTATATAGAACAACCAGAAGGATTCATTTTTGGAAATGATGAAAAACTTGTTTGTAGACTTAAAAAGGCTCTATATGGTCTCAAACAAGCTCCAAGGGCATGGTACTATCGTCTTGACAAATATCTTCATCAACAAAGATTTTCAAAGGGGTCTGTTGATAGCAACTTGTACACAAAAACTGAAAATGACAAACTGTTGATTATGGTTGTATATGTCGATGATATCATTTTTGAAGTAATAAAGAGTCTATGAGTCAGAAATTTTCTTCTGATATGCAGCAAGAATTTGAAATGTCTTTACTCGGGGAACTAACATTTTTTCTTGGCCTGCAAGTGCAACAAGCAACAGATGGTATATTCTTATCACAAGAAAAGTACCTCAAGCAAATCCTGAAGAAGTATGGCATGGAAGATTGCAAACTTGTAAGTACACCAATGATAACCGGATGTAATCTCAGTTCTAATGATGATTCCCCCACCGTAAATCAACCAGAATACAGATCTATGATAGGAAGTCTACTTTATCTCACTAGGACAAGACCAGACATCATGCATGCAGTTGGGATTGTTGGACAATTTCAAGCCAATCCAAAAGAGTCTCATCTTCAGGCTGTGAAAAGAATATTCAAATATCTACAGGGAACTCAAGACTTTGGACTATGGTATCCAAAGAATGCTGATCTTACTCTTCATGCATACACTGATGCAGATTGGGCTGGAAGTGTTGATGATCGAAAAAGCACTAGTGGTGGTGCATTCTTTATGGGGCCCTAGTTAGTATCTTGGTTCAGCAAGAAGCAAAGCTCCATTGCCTTATCTACAGCAGAAGCGGAATATGTGGCTGTAGCATCAGGTTGCACTCAACTTCTTTGGATGATGCAAACCCTACAAGATTTTCAAATCAAATGTTCACCTCCTATCTCCATTATGTGTGATAATACAAGTGCCATCAGTATCTCAAAGAATCCTGTTATGCATTCCAAGACCAAGCACATTCCCATCAAATATCACTTTTTACGGGAACAAGTGCTTGAGCAAAAGGTGAAATTAGAATATGTTTCCTCCAAAGAACAAGTTGCTGATATATTTACCAAACCCCTACCCAGGGAAGCATTCGAATATCTCAGACAGAAACTGGGAGTAGTCTCTGCCATGTAGAGGATCAGGTCTACTTAATTACAGAAGACTCAATTGGTTATGAGGTGCTGTCTGAATGCATAGGCTCAGGGGGAGCATTGGTCATGTAAAAAGGATGAATTGTTGGTCATATTTTGTTTGAAGATGCAGCATGATCTCAGGGGGAGCATGGGACTGTCGGTTCAACGGTTCTTGATCAAACTCTTTGCCATTGATGTCAAAGGGGGAGGAAACATAACAAAGGGTGTCTATCAAGTCATCAAAGGTAGAGTATTGCCATCAATGCCAAAAGGGGAGATTGTTGGAATATTGTCATTGATGGCAAAGGATATGGCAAAGGAAATGGAAAAGGTCAGCAGAAAAGAACAGAGGACGAACAGAAGCAGCAGAGACAGAATGGGAAGAGTACAAAGGCGCAGCAAAATTTTGGTGAACAGCAACACGCATTCAAAAAGGAAGGGAGAAATGTAAGGATGAATTAATTGTCATGGGCCGCAGCCACAAATTGCAGAGGAGAGTTGATTGTGGTGTGGGGCAGAGCCGTCTTTACAGTGGAACACAGTTATTCCCGTAAAATCTAATTTACGGAGGAGTAGAGTTATTCAGACAGTCATTTCGGGAATTTAAGCCCTCAACAACCAAGTATGAAGAAAATTTATGAAAGTATGCGGAAAGACTTTAAATATTTGAATGTGGTAGGACAAGTGGTCCCTACCACTTGAGCGCAAATCACAAAGCGCAGTTTTGAAGATTCAAGTGTCTTGTTGATATGGAGTATTTGCGATATGCGATCATCGCAATATCGCATTATCGCAATATCACATATTTGTTATTTCCACCATCGCAAGTTCTGTTGTTTGCGATATGCGATCATCGCGCCATCGCAAGATCGCAATATCGCATATTCAAGTGTTCCGCCATATGTTTGATCGCGCCATCGCAAAATGGCCATCTGCGATGTGGGCCCGGGGTCAAAGAATGAAATTTGAATAAAAGAAATGTTACGGGGATAGTGTAAAGTTTTAAAATAACCATTGGGGTTATAGTTATAATATTATATGGTGGAGATAAAATATTGAATATTATTGAAGATCCCGAATGGGATGATTCGTGCATGGAAGAACGGAGGTTAGGGTTTCAAATTGGATTGGCATGATTATTAATACAAAACAATTGAGATGTATGGTTGTTCCGCTTGCGGAACTCACCACATCAACAAGACACTTGCGTATGGAAAAGCGTTGGATATTGTTTATAAAATCCGAAGGGTTAAACTTTGGGTTAAAGGCTAGGTGCACATAGATAATTTGAATCTCCTCGTTTGAATAAAATAAATTAAAAATAAATCGAAGAGCCCCGGGGATAAAATAAAAGAAATACCATTAGCGGTTGAGTGGTTTTAGACTTATGGTATTGAGAAAGGCGAGATCTATATAAAGGACAAAGATCATTATTCGATGGAGGAGAGGTCAGCATTGGTGAAGAAGGAATTCCTTTAAGGAATATCTGTATGGATAGACAACGTGCTTAATTGATGATTCTGAGTCCATGATGCACCCTTCGAGACATTGATCTAAAAGGTGATGAGTCGTGAGAGTATTCAACAGAAGAAACGATGAAAATCAAGCGGATGTCTACTGAAGAAAACATATGGATCCGGTGCATATGAAAGTTGGAGTTTCTGAAAGTTAATACACACAGTAGGATACACAGAATGTTGAATGCATAAATTCTCTGAAGTCTGGATTACAGTGGTCTCGCTGTTCTATTATGTAGAATTGGGGAAAATATGTTTGTTAATTGAATAACGGGTTGAAGCCTTCTGTATATAGAAGCTGATGTTATGATCAGGGGGTTGTAGCTCCCTTCCAGGAGAGGCTGGCAAACGAGAGAAGGTTGTAGCCTTCTGCAGGTGGGTGCCTGCGTGCTGGTATGAGTCTGCACCAGCATATATTGTAAAAGGTTTTCTCTATAATAATAAAATATTGAAGACTGAGATTACAGCAGCGGTGGTTTTCTCCCAAATTGGGTTTCCACCTTAAATCCTGGTGTTCATATGTGTTAATGGTTTGTTATGTTATTTCAGTTCATGCTTAATGCTTATCTGATGCAATTCTCTAAGTAAAGATATAATAAGATATCGGGACATACATGTTAAATGCAGTACTGTAACATATGGTTTTTAAGAGAAAGGAAAGAAAATTGTTTAGCCTTAAATACTGATTCACCCCCCCCCCCTTTCAGTATTTTTCCGAACATAATGTCCTCCACATATTCCCTCATGGAATTCTGTCATTATACTTTCTACTTCATTTTCTGTGAGGCACAACAGTAGTATACCTGAAGGGTCTCTCCAATATAGCTGTCCATTGGCAATTATTTATTTCTGGGATTTCATTCTTATAGCTTTGTATTTTATCTTATCACAACTCGGAGGACAGCTAAGTGTTAAAAGATATTCAACAATTTCTTTGTACCAAGGGCTATTGAGATATTTCACGTGTATCCTTTGAGTGGCCATCTCCAGTCCTTGCTGCTCTCCTTCTTCTTCAGATTCTTCATTTTCCATCATGGATAAATTAATGCCCAAAGCTTGATGATTTGACTCAGATAACATCTTCGAAAGTCCCTGTCCTTTAATTATCTTAGTAGGCCTTATGTCCAAATCGTACTCCTGTATTTTTGCAATCCATCTTCCTCATTTACCTTTGCTGTCCCCCTGAACCAGAATGTCTTTGACAGCTGCCGTGGGAACATATGCAGTAATGTAAGATTGCAAAACATAGGTTCTAAAAGCTTTAAGGGACTTTACTAGGGCATATGCCTGCTTCTCTAATATATTATATTTCAATTCAGCATCATGCAATACTTGACTGAAGAAATCTATAGGTTGTTCATATCCATCTTCATTTCTCTGCAACAAAACTCCAACAATTGTATGGGGAGAAGAAAATGAAAATATTATAAATGGTTTTGTATAGTCTGGCCCAGCTAGCACGGGAGCTTCAGAAAATGCATGTTTTATCCTTGTAAATGCATCTCTAGAATCCTAGGACCATCTTACTTCATTCTCCTTCTTCAACATATCAGTTATATGCCTAACTATCTAAGCATACTTAGGAATAGACCTTCTTAGAAAATTAATTCGGCCTAAAAACACTTGTACTTCTTTCTTATTCCTTGGTAAGGGAATACTATTTATCACTTCAACTCTCTTAGGGTCAATCTTCACACCATCTCTAGTTACAATGTATCCTAAGAGCTTTCCCTCATCTAATGCAAATAAAGATTTTTTAGGATTGAGGGATAGGCCATACCTTCTGCATTTTTCAAAATTTCTTCTTAAATGCTCAATATGCTCATCATCATTCTTTGAAAACACTGTGATATCATCAAGATATACCACCAAAAACTTGTCCTGCTCCCCAACAAAATCTATGTCCATTGCCCTCTGAAAGGTAGCTCCTACATTAATTAATCCAAATGGCATTCTGGCATACATAAATGTTCCCCATGGTGTAGTAAATGCAATTTTCTGCTGGTCTTCTGGGAACATGGCTACTTGATTATAACCAGAAAATCCATCCATCATTGACATTCTGGACGCTCCCACCACTTTCTACAGGATGTAGTCCATCTTAGGCAGTGGATAATTATCCTTTAGAGATGCTCTATTTAAATTCCTGAAATCCACGCACAGCCTTATTTCTCCGTTTTTATTTCGAACAGGAACAAGATTTTCTATCCATTCTGAGTATTTCAAAGGCACAATTATTTTGGCTTTCAGCAGCTTCTTGATTTCTTTTTCAATGGAGGGAAGCAGCAGAGGATTTATCTATCTGATCTTCTGCTTATAAGGCTTTGCATCTTCCCTCAAAGGAATTTTATGCTGCATTATATTAACAACAAAAGTTTTTAGGTCCTGATAGGACCATGCAAATACATCTTTATAAGATTGAAACAACTTCAGATATTTTTCTTTATATTATTCTGGGACTCTTTTAGATAATTTTACAATTTTGGGATCAGCATAAGTACCCAGATTCAAATCTCCCACTTGATCTTCTTCTGTCACCTTGTTTGGCTGCAATGGAACGTCATCTTTGTTAAATAACCTTTCTAGAGGCACCAGCGCTCTAGGTATAATATTACCTTTCAGCTGCAACACTCTATTACCTACTATTTTCTCTTCCCATCTGTTTTCTGCAATATTTTCAACTTCTTCCTCCTCATTATCATCAATCTGCATATTGGAGAATTCTCCAACTGTCTCCATGAATCTTTTCATTTGTTCATCATCTTCAAATACCTGCCAATGCTTTATATTATCTGGAATGGATGGTCTGTAACGTACCTCCACTTCATATCTTAGGAGTGGATTCTGAGGAGGACGGAATGTGCTAGCAGCCACAGCAAGAGAATCGGCTATTCTGTTTTGCTCCCAGGGCATGAACTGTATGTTAAATGCTGAGAATAAATTTTCTATCATGTCCCACACTTCGTTTCTATAAGCTCTCAGCCGTGGATGCTTAGCTTGGCATTGATTTTTGATCTGTCTTACCACTAGTTCAGAGTCTCCCATTACTTTTAAACATTGGATGCCCATGTTTCTTGTTGTTTGTAGTCCCAATAATAGTGCCTCATATTCGGCTACGTTGTTTGTAGCCTCATATTCCAATTTAAAGGACAGTGGCACCCATTTTCCTGTAGGAGAGATTAATAGCACCCCAGCTCCATTGCCTTCTCTTGAATTTGCTCCATCAAAATACAAAGTCCAAATCTCTGATGCCTGATCTTCTTTAGGCTGCTTAGCTTGAATTTGACCAAAAAGGGGCTCATGAGCATAATTTTGATTCTCTTCTAACATTAAACATGAGAAGTCTCCCTCTTTGTTATAAACTGGGGAATTCTCTGAGCAGTCAGCCTTAGTTACCATTTTAACAAATCTAGTCTCCCTGTATAACCTCCTCTCCTGACCTCCAAAAACTGGGACAGTAGCATATGTTAAATCCAATTTGATTGACCCACCAATTTTTGTACCCCAGGACCTTGACAGTAACATGGCAAAGCGAGCTGGGATATCGGCAACCACAATGTCCATGACCACACTCTTTGTTGGGATTTGGGCCAAGTTAACCACTAAATCTTTAATCATTCCCAAGCATTTAACTCTTTTAGAATCGAATGAATATAAATCCTTATATGGTCTTGTAATTTGTAGTCCTAGTTGTTCCATGACAGATAAAGGCATAAGATTATGGGAAGCCCCAGAATCTAACATACAATTGTGTAATAGCAAGTCATGAATAACTAGGGACACATAAAAGGGAGGAGTAGAAGGATCTATCTCCTCGACATGTGGGCCAAAGACTACCATGGGTCTTTCTTCTTCAAGGTTTAAACTATCAGGTGCAATTGGTATTTCAGGAGGAAGCATAAAGGAAGCGACTTGAGACTGGTATACAAGTTGTTTTAATAATTCAGTCAGGGGAACTGGACTCTTAAATTTCTCAAGTTCTTTTTGCATATTGAAAGCAGATGGGGGCTTTTCTATCACTACTTCTTTTGACTCTTTATTTTCAGCTGAGGATTTAATTTCTCTTGACACAGGCTCAGCATCAGGAGGACTGACTATTTTTGAAGAAGAAGGAATCTGATCACTAGGCTGCAAGGGAATATTTAGAGGATTCTTACCTTTTTCTATGTTTCTCCTTGTTGCTGATTCCTTCTGAACAGATGATTCTTTCTGAGGTGGCTCCTTTTCCTGGTCCTGATTTTTGGTCCTCTTCTTTGAATATCTGAGATCATATTTGACATTGAACTGTGCTTGCATGAAATCAGCAAATTGCTTACAATAATGGTCAATCTCTGCTTCCTCTTCCTCTTCTTGCAATGGGCATTCCATATCATCATTATTTGAAAAATCCAGATTTGAATCTTCTAATCCATAAGCTACATCTCCAGTGGAGTCATCTGCTGGTCCTTCCAGGTAAAAAGGATGTGGTACCTGATCTTGTTGCTCCTTTGCTTCTCTTGGCAATATCTGCAACGATGGTCTTCTATACTGAGGATTATATCCTCTGTTTGGAGCATTATAGAAATTCTTGGGAGCTGCATTCTTAGCTTCCAGTTCAAGATTGACCATATTTTTTATCATTTTGCTTATTTCATCCATTTTATCTGAATCCTTTTCTTGATTAGAGGTGGAAACCTCTTCTTTGCCTCTTCTCCTAGTTTCTTGTTCAGCTTTTCCCTTTAATTTCCCAGTGGAGGCAAAGTTTTCTTCCAATTCTAGAGCATCTCACTGTGCATCATCTAAAGTGGTAGGTTTTCTTTCTCTCAATGAGAATCCAAAATCGAAATCAAAGGCTGCTATGAAAATTATCTTGGTAGTAGCTTCATGGGGCTTCATTTCAGGAGGCAGGCTCAAATACAATTTGTTAAATCTTTTAATAAAATCTGACACCCCTTCATTCTGTTTCTTCTTCATAGTATTAAACTCAATAAGACACTGACCATGATCTTTCTTTTCTCCCCACTTCCCGAGAAAAGTATTCTCCATCTGGTCCCAGGTGGTCACAGAACGATTTCCCAATGTCTTGAACCATTTTCTGGCTTCACCTTCCAAAGACTGCACAAACAATCTCAAGACCACATCCAGATGTTCAACATTTAAGTTCTCTGCAAAAGAGCAGAAGGTCTCAAGATGTTTCTGAGCATCAATTTCATTTTCTCCGTTAAATCTCGGCAGTATCTTCAAATAATCCTGTGGCATATCATTCAGCACTTGGGGTAAGGCCAGTGGGTCATATTTGTTCAATAGAAATGCAGGAACATTGGCCATTGGAGGAGGTGGGGGTTGTACAATAGTCTGAGATATAAATGAAGGGGGAGGAGTAGGAGGAAGTGGAGTATGAATAACAATGGGAATGTATTGCACAGAAGCCTGAGGTGTGGATGGGAATAGTTCACGATTAACAGCAACTACTTCTGTGACTTATTTAATTTCCTCAGCCTCGGGAGTAGGGTGAGAATATTCTTCAATCCAGGTACTCCCTCTACGTAGATTTTTTGAGTAAAACTCAGGATTTTCTGTTCTGATCTCTTGAGAAGAAGAGGGTGCATAATCTTTAATGGAATATTCAGGGTTTTCAGCACGAACTGACTTCCTATCCTTCCAAACTCTTTTGTGAATGGTCTTCTTTGGATCAGACACGTAAGGTGTTTTCGACTAAGATGTATCTAACCTCAAATGTGGCTTGCGAGGAGCCAGGACTCCCAATAGATTTATCAAATGAAAGTAGTGGAGTCGCCAAGGTGAGAGATACGCAACTCTTCAACTCTTTGGGCTCACCTGATTAGAGAGTGAAAACAATTTGTCGAGGCCCAGGGAAACTGATATTCTTAAATTCATTCCCCAGAAACAGCGCCAAAAAGATGTTGTGGAAAATTTTGTCACCCCTAGAGACAGTCTAGAGTTTCCATAGACCAGTGCCTAGGACATCTTAATATAGCAAGGAGCTTTTCATATAGCTTGGGTTGTCAATCCAAAAACTCACTTACTATCTCTTGTTTGAGCAAGGAAATTAGTTTTGAATGGGACCAAACTCTCTCAGAAGCTGACACAAAGATAAGAATAGTGTAGGAACATCATGTAAAACTCCAATACAAATGCATCAGACAGTTAAGAGACAGCTTACTGTAAAGAGGGCCAGTTCAAATAATATGCCACAGAAATCAAATATCAGAAGGTGGGTGCAGTGAGGAAACATAAAGAAGATATTACTTAACATGAGACTGATATCCATATACACAACAAAACCACATAAGGGCATATTAATTTATGAATCCTTATATGACAATGGCATTTTAAAAGCACCCTCCTCATGCAACTAATATAGCAGAAAACATGAATGATATGAACATGAAACAATATATCATGACTAGGCCTATTTAAAGTGCTTGACTAATTCCAGAAAGGGCATCAACAAAGATGAATCCTTACTACAAATTAGTGAGCCACTCGCATTATAGAACATGGTACAAGAAGATAAATAGCATGAAATGAGATATTGTATTAACACATAAGAGAAAATTACATACTGTGAGATACCAAAGACCAGAATCCTCATTACAGTTATAACTCCTCCTCACTGAGACCCTACGGGCTCTGAGCCTTCATACAGAAATATTACAGAATGTATACAAAAGCCTTTTCACTGCACAGTTTTCTGATAGAAATCTAGAACCCTTATAATGTCTTATTTCTAGGCTTTTATAGAAAATATAGAGAATTCTCGAGAAGGAGGTAGATGAAGCACATTTAATGACTCAATTTGAATAAAATGGCGGAAAACATTCGCGCCCACACTGTGAATGACTAACTATAAATGACTGTACTTTACAATCTGTCTCTAGAAATAAATGCTGGATGATGAAAATCTCCTTATGAACAAGATACAAATAATAAAATATACAATGTTCTGCCTTTCCCTGAGGGAAAAATCTGCTGCCGTAGAACCCTGAGATAGCTTGTGATTGTGCATTGTACTCTCTGCCCTTTTAATTTTGAATTTAAATTCCAGATCTTCAATACAGGTCGATATGTCTCTTGATTTTCTCTGGAGGGTTCTATAGATTCACATCTCTGTTTTCTTTAATGATGGTCATTTCACACACCTACCCTCAGCTTCCCTCTTGAATTTCTTCCTCAGAAACAGTCAAGGGCAATGCTCCTGATTTCCGCGTACAAAGCAGCAAATTATGATGGATCATCGACCGCGGCAAACCTGCAAAAACATGAACTATTTTAAGAAAAACCAGACAGGGATGGGGACGGGGACGATGGAGACATGGTCGACTGGGAAGAACACGAGGAGTGGTGGAGGAAAGGCAATGGAGACTTTGATTAAACAGACGGAGCGCGGGTTTTCCACGTAGAATAGTTTGGCCGTGAGAAATGGATAAAAACGAGGGATATGAATGAAACCACACACATATATACATATGGCGGGGAGGAATATTACGGACGCGTGAGGCGAGGACAAATGGATGTACGAGGGGACAGGTGGAAAAGCGACGTGGCGGCGGAGTCAATAGACGGGGAGACTGATTTCTAGCCGTCGGATCTTGGAAGACGGATCAATGGTTAGGAGGCAACAAGAACAGTGTGGTGGTGGGCCACGGAAGACGTCGAATACATGTTAACGGGTGAGCAATTTTAGAGGACATCCGCCGTCGGATTGAGGCCAGCAGATCTAACAGCGCGGGTGGATTTCGTTGC
Organism: Pinus albicaulis; assembly: GCA_034641835.2. Taxonomy (NCBI): domain Eukaryota; kingdom Viridiplantae; phylum Streptophyta; class Pinopsida; order Pinales; family Pinaceae; genus Pinus; species Pinus albicaulis. Next base: position 603,511,236 of record CM076571.1, on the reverse strand, counting down.
CCGACCTTTGTACAGGCTTTAACGTGTGGGAAAGTGGTTTTTAGGGCCCGTACCAAAGACACGCGGCACGTTTTTAATGGAATCGCTGCCCCATGGTAAATATTGTCGGCTCGGTGGAAGTGGTGCGGGATTTACCGCCGGTTTTCTGCGCGCGGGGCCCACCACATAGAACGATCGCCGCTCCGTTGATTGAACTCGATCAGACGGTCACGATTGCACCTGAAAGCCTTTAATGTTAGGCTCCCTTCCCTTTGGCATATTAATTCGTGCTCGGGTCATATGGTAGCCAAAGCACAGGGGGCTAAGATCTTAGAACTGGGCCCAATAATTTTAAATTATGGGTTTTTGACCTTTGTAGAGTGGAATTTCAGGCGGGGACGGTAATATCAAACAGGAGCATGAGGTTTTAGGCCACGGCGGAGGTCTGAAAGAAATTTGAAAAAGGTGGCAGACCGAAAATTTACATGTAGGAGTAAATATGTACAACAGTGGGGAATTTCCATTCCTTAATGTCTTTAATTTTGTTAGGGTCTATGTTAACACCATCATGAGATACAATATGACCCAGATATTTCACCTCTTGTACTCCAAAGAAACATTTGGATGTTTTTTCATATAATTATTTCTCCTGCAATATTTTGAGCACCCTATCAACATGTTGAACATGATCCTTCCAAGACCTATTGTAGATTAGTATACCATCAAAAAATACTAGCACAAATTTTCTAAGGAAGGGTTTGAAAATGGAATTCATCAACCCTTAAAATGTAGAAGGTGCATTGGTAAGGCCAAAAGGCATGACCAAAAGTTCATAATGACCCTCATGAGTTCGAAATTGTTGTGTAACCAGCTTCAAAAATAGAAGAAAAGAGATATGAACACCTTAGAAATAAGCCACTTCGAGGGGGCAACCTCCAATACATTACATAAATGCACAATTCTTGGATGATACAATTTACAAAACCTCCCTTATATATATAGGAGTCCATGGGGCCATAATGTAATCCTAGTGGGCCACAATGTAATCCTAGCCGACCTAACAATAATAATTTAAGGGCACAATAATAACAAAATGGGGGTTACAAGGGTTCAATAATAACAATAAGGGGTTACACTAACAATAATAAGGGACTATACTAGTGATATAGGGACCTAACATGCCCCTCTCCTTCAAAAAAGTGTTGTCCTCAACGCTTGAGTAGCTCTGTGTGCTTCTATATAAAATTCTCATCCTCCCATGTAGAATCTTCAGTGGGTAAGTTCTTCCACTTGATGAGATACTCTGAAATTGATCGATTCCGTAGTTGTCGAGTTCTTGTTTCCGTGACCGCTTCCAGTTCCAATATGATTTTTCCTTCCTCATCAAGTTCTGGCAATATTGTTTGAACTGGAAGATTTTCACCTATAACCTTCTTTAAGCATGAAATATGGAAAACTGGATGTACTCGCGAAGAAGCAGGAAGCTCCAATTTGTATGCCATAGTACCAATCTTTTGCAACACCTTGTAAGGACCATAGTACTTTTGTGATAATTTATTATCCTTCTTAGCTTGCTTGAGGGACATTTGTTTGTATGGTTGTAGCCGTAAAAATACCCAATCTCCTACATCAAAACTTCTCTCGCCGCGATGTTGATCTGCCTGTTGTTTCATTCGATTTTGTGCCAAATTCAGGTTATCCTTTAAGAGTTGGAGAACTTCTTGCTGATGCTCGATGTGATCTTCCACTGCTTGAACCTTCGAATTTTCCCTTAAAGATGATGTGATGGATGGTGGATGATATTCATAAAGTGCCATAAATGGGGTCATTTTTGCTGTAGTATGGAAGGAAGTGTTATACCACCATTCAGCGAGAGGTAACCACTTGACCCATTGTGTTTGTTTATCGTATACAAAACAACGAAGATATCCTTCCAAACATTTATTTACTATCTCAGTTTGACCATCAGATTGAGGATGATAAGATGAGCTATGAGCTAATTGATTACCCAAACAAGAAAATAACTCCGTCCAAAAATTTCCAGTAAAAATGGGATCTCTGTCGCTCACAATAACCCTTGGGCTTCCATGTAGCTTTTAAATTCTATCCATAAATGTAGTAGCAACTGTACTTGCTTTAAATGGATGAGATAATGCACAAAAGTGTGCATACTTGGTAAGTCTATCAACTACCACCATGATGACACTTTTTCCTTCGGACTTAGGTAAACCTGTGATAAAATCCATTGAAATCTCCTCCCAACATTGACTTGGAATGGATAAAGGTTGTAGAAGACCCGGGGTCTTAATTGTCTCAACTTTATTCTGCTGGCAAACCAAACATTCCGCCACAAACTTTTGAATATCAGAATTAAGGCCATCCCAAAAAAATTCTTTCTTCACCCTGTGGTAAGTTTTTAAAAATCCTGAGTGTCCTCCTAAAGGAGAAGTGTGCAATTCCAGAAGAATCTTTTGTTTTAGTTGGGAATTCTTACAAAGATATAAGCGATCTTTGTACCATAAGGAATCATTTTTTCCAACTAAATGTATCAGATGTACTAGGATCTTGCTGCAACTTTTGAATGAGTATCCATACATCTTTGTCCTTCTTCCATTCATCTCTTGCTTCAGTTATCCAATCTGGTTGGATAATAGAAATGGCACAAAGCAATGCTTCCACATCTTCATCCTTTCTTGAGAGTGCATCTGCAACAACATTAAGCTTTCCTTTTTTGTAGATTATTTCAAAGTCATAACCCAACATCTTTGTGACCCATTTTTGCTGCTCTTCTGACGATAGTCCTTGTTCCAAAAAGTGTTTAAGACTATCATGATCAGTTTTTACCTTGAAGTGTCTTCCCATTAGGTAAGTTCGCCATTTTTTTAGTGCATGCAGTATTGCTAACATTTCCTTCTCATAAATAGGTTTTTGTAAATACTTTCCTTTGATTGGACGACTTTCAAAAGAAATGGGTCTTCCTTCCTGCATTAAAACTGCACCAATTCCATTTCCTGAGGCATCACATTCCACAATAAAGGTTTTTGTGAAGTCCGGCGTAGCTAAGACCGGTGCTAGGCACATTGCCTCTTTAAGATGTTCAAAGGCCTTAGTTGCTTCAGGAGTCCATGAAAATGCATCTTTTTTCAATAATGTTGTTAGAGGTGCTGCTATTCTCCCATAATTCTTAACAAACTTGCGATAATAGCCTGTTAACCCGAGAAATCCTCGCAACTGCTTTATTGTCTTGGGGACTTTCCATTCCTTAATGGCTTTAATTTTGTTAGGGTCTAATTTAACACCCTCGTGAGATATAATATGACCCAAATATTCCACCTCTTGTACTCCAAAGAAACATTTGGATGTTTTTGCATATAATTGTTTCTCCTGCAATAGTTTGAGCACCCTGTCAACATGTTCAACATGATCCTTCCAAGACCTGCTGCAGATTAGTATATCATCAAAAAATACTAGCACAAATTTTCTAAGGAAGGGTTTGAAAATGGAATTCATCAACCCTTGAAATGTAGAAGGTGCATCGGTAAGGCCAAAAGGCATGACCAAAAATTCATAATGACCCTCATGAGTTCGAAATGTTGTTTTTGGAATATCTTCAGTCTTCATTCTAATTTGATGATATCCTGAACGAAGATCAAACTTGGTAAAATAAATTGCTCCATGTAATTCATCCAATAATTCATCAATCACAGGAATGGGAAATTTGTCTTTAATGGTGAGCTTATTGAGCTCCCTATAATCTGGACACATTCGCCATGATCCATCCTTCTTGTGTACCAATACTACAGGAGCAGAGAAAGAACTTTGACTGGGTTGAATTATACCCGCCTCTAACATTTCTGCAATCATACGTTCAATTTCGCTCTTTTGGAAGTAAGGATATCTATAAGGCCTAATGTTTGGAGGAACACTTCCTGGAATGAAATGAATAGCATGATCATGATCACGAATAGGTGGGAGTCCTTTGGGAGTTTCAAACACCTTGGAATGATTGTCCAAGACTTGTTGGAGATCTGCAGAAATAGATGATTTTGATGTCGGGACTTCTAGAGAGCATAATTGTGCAATTATGCCTCGTTGTTCTTTCTTTAGAAGCTTTGTCATGACATTAGAGCTTATTATCCTTCCTGGCTTCCCTTCAATACCCCGTAATTCGACTTCCTTTCCTTCTGAAAAAAATTTCAAGAGAAGTTCTTGAAAATTAAAAGCTACCGTCCCCAAAGATTGTAACCATTGTACTCCTAGTACAACATCAGCACCTCCCATAGGAATGGAAAGCATTGGACTAGTCAATACATATTCCCCCATGGTTAGCTTGATATTATGGCATTTCCCAGAGAAATTTATAGTTCCTCCATTTGCAACCATCACATGGCATTCTGGTGCTGGGTATAGGAAACAATTTAATTCCCTGGCTACCTTACAATGAATAAAATTATGGGTGCTACCTGAATCAATCAACACTATTACCTTTTTCTTCTTGATCTGTCCTGCTATCTTGAGAGTTTGAGGAGTGGTAATTCCTGCCAGTGCATTACATGATATGGTCGGATTCATTTCTTCCTCTTCTATGGCTGGTTCCTGGTGTGTATCCTCTTCTATTTCATTTTCTTCTTCTTCTTCACAATCTATGTAAAATAATCTATTTTCATCACACTTATGACCTTTGGTGTATTTTCTATCACAACTGTAGCAAAGCCCTTTTGCTCTTTTTTCTTCCAATTGTTGTGGTGTCAACCTTGTAGGTTGTGGGAATCTAGATGTAGCAACACTTCCTTCTTTATAGAATTGAGTGGTAGGCTTCCTTGTCGCCATAACTTTACATTCAACTTTTCTTGCCAACCTGAATGCCTTCTCCAATGAATCAGGTTCCAAAACGCGAACTTCATGTTGGATGTTATCCTTTAAAGTACCTATGAAGAGATCAATCCTGTGTTCCTCTGGAATATCAGTTACCCTTATATTCAATTTTTGGAAGTCCTCAATGTGCTGCCCCCCTAAACCCTTTTGTTTGAGATTTATCAATTGGCTAAAGAAGGTGTTGCTCTTTGTATCCTCATAATGTGCTATCATTTCCTCTGTAAAAATTGACCAAGTGACAATTTTTTTGACGGGAGCAAAGCCATCGATACCATACAAATGTATTTTGTTCTAAATGTAAAGTTGCAATGCGTACCTTTTGTGTGTTTTGCACATTATGGAGATCAAAATATTGCTCCATCTGTAGTATCCATGTTACAGGATCATTTCCATCAAACTTCCTTATATCCATTTTTGGAATATGGTGGTTCTTCCTGCCAACATTAGAGTTTATAAAATCACGATTAACATTTATTTTGTTCTCATCATGAGGTTCTTCTACTATATTTTCGCCATTAGGAATCATTTATGGTTTTAAACTTGTCATCAAGCCTTCCATGTATGCTTTTAGATCATTCTTCATGTTTTCCATGTTGTCTTTCATGTCATCCATCTTAGCTTCCATGCCCACTTCCATGCCATCCATCTTAGCTTCCAAACCATTAATCTTAGCTTCCACGCCTTTCTTCAAGCCATCCATTTCATTTTTTGTTTTTCTTTGCGAGAGCGAAATTTGTTGCACTTGATCTTGTAATTTTGATATGCCATGGTGCCATTCTTCATCTTCATGAGTCATAGTAGAGCCTTCTAAAGGCTTAATGGGTGTTGAATTTTTTTTAGGGGCCATTTTAGAATCCAATACTGATATCTATTCTACAATATGCCCTTGGGATCAATTTAACTTGATTATTCAAACAAGACTTATGCAATTTGGAAAAAAATACACACCTTTTTCTTGCTTTTGAGGAGCTCGATATTGAAATTGGATTATCTATGTGATTTCAAAACTTCAATATTTTAATTTAGGTACCAACGTGACCCTCTGAATTATATTTCAAATGCCACAGGTCTGACCTGATTTGGATTCTCCAAGACAAAGTTGTGTCTAATCTCCCACAATGACTTAATTTTGGACTGGTTCAGTAGAGCAAACTTGTAGGACTTGCCACGTGTCACTGTTTCATCCTTTGTCTCTAAAATTGATAGCCAATAAACTAAATTCCGTGTAATTGCGACCAACTTTTATGGCACTCAAATCCACTGCCGAGAGAGAGAGTTATTGAACTTTTCCCACGATCACCTCTTTGAGATGAAATTCAGGAGCCTGAAAAAGCACTACCTTCCACAGATCATATCTCCAAAAATATTGCGAACCAAGCTCTGAAATATTTTGACGAATTTCCTCAGGATTTCAGCTTCGCACCATATGAATTTCAGATTCTGAATCTTCGTAGAAATTTTTTTATAGCGCAAATTCCACGATGACCTGTTTAGGAGCCTGAAAAAAGACCTAAATTCCACAGACCATATCTCCGAACATATTGCGAACCAAGCTCTGAAATTTTTAGAAAAACTTCCTCAAGATTTCAGCTTCGCGCCCTAAAAATTTCAGCTTCTGAAGCTTCGTAGAAAAAAAGTTATAGCGAAAATTCCACGATGACCTGTTTGGAGCAGCGAAACCCTAGAATCCAAAGCTCTGATACCAAATGTTGTGTAACCAGCTCCAAAAATAGAAGAAAAGAGATATTAACGCCTTAGAAATGAGCCACTTCGAGGGGGAAACCTCCAATACATTACATAAATGAACAATTCTTGGATGATACAATTCACAAAACCTCCTTTCTATATATAGGAGTCCATGGGGCCATAATGTAATCCTAGTGGGCCACAATGTAATTCTAGCCGACCTAACAATAATAATTTAAGGGCACAATAATAACAAAATGGGGGTTACAAGGGTACAATAATAACAATAAGGGGGTTACACTAACAATAATAAGGGACTATACTAGTGATATAGGGACCTAACAGAAATGATTTTTTCAGAATATATTTATTCTTCATTCAAATTTGATGATATCCTGAACAAAGATCCAACTTGGTAAAATAAATTTCTCCATGTAATTCATCCAATAATTCATCAGTCAAGGGAATGGGAAATTTATATTTAATGGTGAGCTTATTGAGCTCCCTATAATTCAGACACATGCGCCAGGATCCATCCTTATTGTGTACCAATACTACAGGAGCAGAGAAAGAACTTTGACTAGGTTGAATTTGTTAGTGCCAGTCTTTGCAGCCTTCCTCTAGTGATCAAACATGCTCTTACAAAGTGATTTTAAGATGTCAAGGTCAAATTTTGTCATTTTAGTGAGTCTTCAAGTAAAATTTTGTCACTAGGTATTAGGTCTAGGGTTTTCTTTTACTCCTGTCAAAGTTGTCCAAATGTTGGTCCATGTCACCATTCAGCCGATTGTACCGTCATTCAGAGGATTTTCATCATCATTTTAGGTTCCAATGGGTCATTTTACACCTTGTTCATGCTTCAGTTGTGCCTAGGTAAGGTTCTTTTCCCTCTCCTAGGGTTTTGAAGGTAATTTCTCTTGGATGGTCAAATCATCAGTAAAACTTGTATCCCGATGTTCATACACCTTCCCCTATACTTAATTTACCTTATTAAACACTTCCCATCACTGAGATCCCCAAAATTCCTCATTTTTGCACCAACCCTAGTTTCTTGCTACAACTTGGCAATTTTCTAGGCTAGGCATGTGTTTTGCCATTTTGGACCCCTTCCCCTCACTCAATCTCTGAAATTCAACTTTTCCCTACTTCCTAACATCCCTCCATACTTCCCAAAATTTTCTCAATAATTTAGAAGCCCCTTATCCCCTTCATTTCGCTTCATTTCGAAAAATCCCTTGTTCCACATATCAGAATAAGTTTTACTCCAATGATGTTTCTAAGCAATAAAAGATGAATTTGGTAAAAATGAGAGAGGTTTTTTTCCAAAATAGGCCAGGGAAGAAAAAAAATTGTCACTTTTTGCATAGGTGTCATGGTTTTAGAGAAATGTCAAAAATATAGTTGCCTCGGGAGAATTGATGCACCTCTGAAGTGACCTTGGGAAAATCAAGATTTCTCCTAGCTTGTTTGGCCACATGACTTTATTGATGAGTCAAATGATAACTAGACACAAAGCGCTTTCCAATGAGATATCATGAGCTCAATTTGGAGTTGAGAAAGACTTTCAAAATTTGACTACAACATCACTCTGCCTTGAGGCAGCCTCATTTTTCTCATTTTTACCAGTCTTGGGAGATGTGATTTTTGACAAGGCAAATGAACTCCAAACTAACAAATTCTAGTTGGGTTGGAAATTAGGCTCAATAATATTTCCAATGAGCTATTCTGCGCCCAATTTGGATGCCGGGAAGGTCTCCAAAATCCTCCTTCAAAAATACACTACGCATTGAGATGGCGCTGTGCACTGGGCAGTGGTTTGCAATGTAATTTTGTAACTGGCGCTACACAATGAGATGGCACTACGCATTGGGCTAAAAAGCTTGAAATCCATTCAAATCTTCCACCAAAGCTCTCAAATTTCTAAATTATTCATTTCCCAAATAATTTAACATCCCTCCATGACCAATGAATGAATTTCTCTTGGTGCTTATGGTGATTTAATGAGCAAAAACTCAAACCCTATTCTCTTGTTTGAGGATTGTCTCCTTTAGGGTTTTGAAACTTATTTAGTGCCAAATATTCCCATCACCTTGTTTTTTTCCCCTCCTCATTTTTTATATCCACAAAACAACCCATTTCATTGTTCACCTTATATCCCTAGTCAATCATTCCTATTCCATTCCCTCCCCATCCCACTTGTAAATTTTTCCCAAATCCCAAGTTATCCCAAAAACTAAGTGGATGTCCCTAAAACCTTAACACACAAATTTCAAGTGGAAATTTCAATCTTGACTTGGTAATAATCTATTATTCCCACTATATTATTGCTCCATATCCGCTCCTATATTTGGCAATCAAATCAAGAACACCAAAATTCTCCTACAAGACAACATAGACCTTGCATAGACCTTGGACATCATGGAGAGAGATACTGATACATCCTATGACCGAGACAGTGATTCCACCACTAAACTACATGCAACTAGAAGGCCAAAAAGGAAAATAACATGCTAAGGCACATGAAGAATCATTATTGGGCTAGGAATCATGTTTGCAAGGCACGAATCAAGATCCTGAAGGCTAAATTAAAGAGGGCATTAAAGTGTCGCAAAAGGCATGATCGACTCCAAATTTTGGCTGGAGCTTCTTTGGACCCGCATAGTGCATAATGGAGGATACTCAGCCCAAATTTCAAGAAATTTGGGAAACTTTTGTCAATTTTTATTTTTTTGGCCTTAACACAGATTTTCCTGTCTGACGCGTAGCGCCACTTGGCGCGCGCTTATAATTGGAAGCTCCTTTTGAAGAAAAAATTGTATTTCTAGATTTTTCATCAAAATTTATGCATTCCTACCCATTACCTAAGGATTTTGACAATTTTTGGATTTCCTAAAGGGTCAAAAACACCCTAAAAATGGCCTTTTTGCCACTTTTTGGACACACAAGAAGCAGTGTTGGGAGATTTGATTTTTGGAGGGGCAAATGGCAACCAAATTCAGAAATTCCACTTGGGTTGGAAATTAGACAGGTATATATTTCCAACGAGATATCTTGCGCTCAATTTTGAATTCAGGAAGGCCCTCAAAATCAGCCTCAAAGTGGCACGACGCGTAGAGATTTTAGGTGCGGCGCATTGGGAATTTTGGCCTAGTTTTCACTCAGTAACTCAGATTTTCGCCTAGTTTTGACCAGTTTGACTTTATTATCTCCAAATGTGAAAATATTGATGTATCTTGATGTAATTTCATAACTTTGATGTAATTTTGGCACATTTTTACTCATCCAAGTAGATTCATTCACCAAAAAGTGAAATGTAACTCAATGAATTTGTTTCCTATCTTATAGAGGCAAGCTGGTCCACTGCCTATTTTCCAGTTCTTAGTTTAGATATTGTTGAAATAGCTCCTAAACTAGTGAGCTTCACCCCTAGAGGCATGTGAATGAGTTATTCTTGTCTATATCTTGTATTTTCTCAGTCATTTTCAGGGGTTGGACACTTGGGATTGCTTGGCACTTCATTGTACATTTCATCTCTGCATTTCGGAAAAGGAAAGACTAGGGTTTGCAACATTCTTTGGGATCCATGTTGCTCTATGTTTTTATGGTGTGTTTCTCTCTGTGATTGTAAGTTTACTGATGTTTCATGTGTATCATTTCCCTTCTCCTTTCTTCTCAAATTAAACAAATAAGTGATAAAGGTGGAATCCATTAGATTTGTAGTGCTCTGGCTTGAAATTTTGTTTAATTTTCCATGTTTTCAACTATCTGAAGAGGATTATTGAAAGCCTCTTGCCCTCTTTAGCTCCTCACCAGTCTGAACTATCCATTCATTTAATCCAAGCATAAAAACAATTTCCTTCCTTTCCCCATTCAAAACTCTGCAAAAACTAGGCCTCATCCCCGGACCCAAAATCTTTCTTTCCCTTTGATTCCAACAAAAACCCCCAAAATCAAAATCAAACTCTCTTACATATATACCTAGCGTAAAATTAGCCTTTATTTTAAGTCATCTCAAGCCTTATTGATTATTTTTGCTGAGATTGACAAGGAGAGAGCCCTCTCCTAATCTGGTAGGGCTAGCTACCAGATTAAGCATGGTTTGATGTTACCCTAGACTCTGCCTTCCTTTAGCCTGAGGTAGATTTAGGAAATAACAGAATTATACCTGCCTCTAAAATTTCTGCAATCATACGTTCAATTTCGCTCTTTTGGACATAAGGATATCTATAAGGCCTGATGTTTGGAGGAACACTTCTTGGAATCAAATGAATAGCATGATCATGATCACAAATAGTTGGGAGTCCTTTGGAAGTTTCAAACACCTTCGAATGATTGTCCAATACTTTTTGGAGATCTGCAGAAATAGATGATTTTGATGTTGAAACTTCTAATGAGAATAATTGTGCAATTACACCTCGTTGTTCTTTCTTTAGAAGCATTGTCAAGACATTAGAGCTTATTATCTTTCCTGGCTTCAACACCCATTAAGCCTTTAGAAGGCTCTACTGTGACTCATGAAGACAAAGAATGGCAACATAAGCTCTAATGTCATGAAAATGCTTCTATAGGTTGGAGTTTACTGTTCTTTCCTGGTTTCCTCACTGTTTTCTCCTTTGGATCTGAAATTTATAGACAGGAAACTACAGTCCGTGTAATTCCAGTCACATTTTACAGAATTCCAATTCGATGCTCAGAGAGAGATTTATGAAGATTTTCCCATGATCACCTCTTTGAGCTAAAAGTAGGGAGCTTGAAAACGACCTAACTTTCACAGATCATATCTTTGAAAATATTTTGAATCAAGCTCTAAATTTTTTTAAATATGTTCCTTGAGATCTCAGCTTCGTGCTCTAAAATTTTCAGCTTTTGAACCTTCGTAGAAAAAAAGTTATAGCACAAATTCCGCGATGACTTGTTTAAGTGAAATTCAGGAGCCTGCAAAAAGCCCTACCTTCCACAGATCATATCTCCAAAAAAATTTCGAACAAAGCTCTGAAATTTTGTGATGAAGTTCCTCAGGGTTTTGGCTTTGCACCCTAAAAATTTCAGCTTATGAACCTAAGTAGAAAAAAAATTATAGCGAAAATTCCACAATGACCTGTTTGGAGCAGCGAAACCCTAGAATCCAAAGCTCTTATACCAAATGTTGTGAAACCAACTCCAAAAATAGAAGAAAAGAGATATCAACACCTTATAAATAAGCCACTTCGAGGGGACAACCTCCAATACATTACATAAATGAACAATCCTTGCATGATTCAAATTACAAAACCTCCTTTCTATATATAGGAGTCCATGGGGCCACAATGTAATCCTAGCCGACCTAACAATAATAATTTAAGGGCACAATAATAACAATAAGGGGGTTACACTAACAACAATAAGGGACTATACTAGTAATATAGGGACCTAACAATGGCCGTGGAGGGTATGGTTGCTGATATTGATACTGTTGAGGATACATATGTTGTGGTGGTTGATTTCCATAACCATGTCCCCTCCAACCTTGTGCTAGTTGGTTTTGAAATTGTTGTGGTGGCCAAACCTACCATGGCATTGGCATGTTCCATTTATTTTGAGGATATTGAAAATTCTAAGGGTTTTGTTGAGGGAATTGTTGAGGCATCCTTGGTTTCCAAGGTCTCCTTGGTGCCATATAGTAGAGAGAATCTACTCCTTGCGCTTCTTCTCCTTGCAATTCTTTTAATTTGGGACATTTTTCTGTTGCATGATTTTCTGTGCATAGTCCACACAGTTGTATACCTTGCAAAAGACATTCCCTGAGTGGATGTTATCTCCTACACTTTGGACATAAAACTGCTAAGATTTCATCTTGTTCTTCTTTCTTTTTCTTAGCTTTCAAGACATCTACTTGTGTTCCCAAAGTTATCAAGAGATCTATTTTGAAAATTTCTAGTAAAACTCCTATCTCTGTTCTTGCTACAGCACTTGTTATAGATTTGGAAGGTTTTTATGAAATATCTCTCTTTCCAATCTTTGCTCTTCCCCTAGAGTATTTCTGATAAAGTTCAACAATTTCTTCAAATGGTAAATTAGAGATATCTACTTTTCCCATCACATTAAAGATTTCTAAATATTCATCTCTGATACCCTTAAGAAAGATGGTATGGATGGTATCGGGACTTAGAGAATGATTTTTCAATTTCTATAAATTGTAAAGAAATATTTCCAAATATTCTTCTAAACTTTCGCATTCTTGTTGTGTCATTCTGAAAATGTCCTCTTTTGTGTCTCTAGTTGTGTAGTAAGCTTGATACTTCTTAAGAAAAATTTTCTTCATATCATTCCACGCAGCTATTGTATGTTCTCCTAATCCCATAAACCATTTCAAGGTTTCTTCCTTCAGAGTAGCTGGAAAAAGTCGAAGCTTGAGTGTGTCATCATTATATCCATAAGTTATACACAAGATATCAAACTTGAACATAAATGCTTCAGGATCTTCTATTGACATTCCATAGAAATTAGGCAATACAGAAGGTGGAATGTTTTTCATTTTTATTTCTTATCCTAATATTGCTCTTGCATCTAAGATTAGAAAGCCAAAAGTAGTTTCCTGGTCATTGTTATTTTCTTGCTCATTTTCTTGTGTTGTTCTATTTTGATTCTCTCTTTCTTCTTCCTCTATCCTTCTAAGTACTTCTTATTGGGGTTCCCATGTTTTGGCCAAGTTGACAAGACCAAAAGATGAGACAACATAGAGCCACTTTCAAACCTTAGGATCTAGCCCTCCTAGGTCCAGAGAGGGATCTCTCTATGTGAGTCAAATTATATGTCTTTGAAGCTCTAAGTTGTGATTTTAGGCTAGTTATAGGCTCAGGGTTGTTTGTTTGATTGTTTGTGTTTGGTTGTTGGGAATCAGGAAAGGAAGGTCCAAAATAAGATAAGGATGAGCAAAGAGGGGAACTAGGCAAAGGTAGATAACTCAGAGAACATCAAGGCCATTGGGCAATGGAGTCGCCAGGTGGAGGGCTTTAGGGTGTATCTAAGGGGTCACACTATCCACCACAGTGCTCAGGAACTATCACCTTTCAGGAATCTCCTCAGAACAGTAAACTCCAACCAGAGATTGATTGGGAGGGCATTTACCAGATATGTCACCTCTGAAGAGTGTGAGATATGGAGGCTACCTGGCCCTTCCCAGGCTCTGTCTAAGAGTATGATGGACACTCAATAGTGGAGCTCGATTCAAGAAAGAAGTGACTTACCGTCAACGTAACCAGAGATGTAGGTTTCTGAGGCTCTAAAAATGTTTAAGGTGAAACACACTCATATATTCCCCAGTGGAGTCGCCATTATGTTGTGTTGGGGAGTCTGTACTAGGTTGTGGGTTTTCTTGTTCTCCATGACATGTGTGGAGTTCAGAGAGTTGGCTATCCTGCTATTTACGTTCTGTTTCTATTTCAGGTTCGCTCATAGTTTTCTTTTCAGTACCCTGCCCATGGTTTTCTTCATCGTATTCTTCTAGGGTAGCCAATATGCTAAAGTCCATGGGATCTGTGTTTTTACTTATATTCCTGAACTCAGATTCTGGTTCTCTTGAGGATTGGTCGTTGTAAATAATGAAAGAATCCAGGTCTGTGTGTACAGAGTACAGTGGTGAATTTTCAGGCTTCTCAAGGCTACTGAATAGGAATTTCATCTGGGACTCCCTATATAGTCTTCTAAGTTGGCCAAATATGGGGATAGTGGCGTATGAGCCATCCATCTGCATTTTTCCTTGCAGTTTGGCTCCCCATGATCTAGATAGCAGCATGCCATATTTGGGTGGCACATCTGCCACCACAACATCCATGACCATACATTTAGCTGGGATCTGGGTCAAGCTCACACGTAAGTCCTTGATCAGGCCTAGACATTTTACTCTGCTAGAGTCAAATGAATATAGATCTTTGTAAGGTCGTGTTATCTATAGGCCTAGCTTTTCCATCACTACCTTAGGCATTAAATTTTGTGATTCTCCAGAATCATGCATGGCATTATGGAGTATTTTGTCATGAATGTTAAGACTGATATAAAAAGGTGGAACTACCCCTTCCTGAAACTTTCCCTCAATCTTTGGACCAAACAGGAGGGCAGGTTGATCATCATTCAAATTTACAGTATCTTTGTTTTCCCCTAAATTTAGTCCTTTCAAAATTTGGCCTTTATATACATTCTAAGTGGCCAACTCAGCTAATGGTACAGGAATTTTGATTTTTGCAATCTCAATCTCTAAATTGAAAGTGGACTGACTCTTGGAAATGCTTGAATCTGTTTTATTAGCCACTGCCTTAGTAGCTAAATCAGTTTGTGATTTCTCACTATGTACAAGGTCAGGAATCGTTTTATCAAGAGCAGTAAATGCAGTGCTAGTGCTGCTGGTTGGTTGGCTTTGTTTTTCAGTGTCTTGGTTGTCTTTTTCTCTGTGTTTACAAGAACTTTCAGCCGTTGATTTGTTGTTTGCCACAGATGCTTTAGAAGTTTTATCAGGTATTTTCCTGATGGTTACCTCAGGGGTCTTTGTTTTTGGATTTTCTTGGTTCCTTTTGCTCCTAAGTTCATACTGTTCTCTAACCTGCATCATGGCCTCTTCAAATCCTAGCCTGTAATCCTCAGTTTCTAACCATTCCTCATCCCAGTATGAAGGTGAGGGCTGATCTTCCCTTGAATCACAGTTATAGACTGAGTCCTCTGTTTCAAACATGTTTATTTCATTCTCTTCAGACTCTTCTATGATTCTCTCATCTTCATCTAAATTTTGTTCTTGAAATGGGGGAATAACTTGTTGATCTGACTCTCTTTGTCTGTTGGGAGCAGCATTGTTTCTTCTAAGGTTCTGGTTCTGGTTTTGGTTTTTGTTCTAGACAACCATCCTTTTTACCATCTGTTGAAGCTCTTCCACCTTTTTAGACATTTTATCATATTTGGGATCAGACGTGGAAGCTACATTGTCATTCCTATAGGTTACCCTTTTCTCAGCTTTTAATCTTGCCCTTTTTTCCATCATGTTTGCTTCTATGGTTATGGCTCATTTCTGCATGTCTTCCAATGTGTTATAATCTTTATCCCTAAGCTCATAGGCCATGTTAGCATCAAATCCATCAGGATATTACCTTGAGGAGGTTTCATGTGTGGAGGGAGAGCATTGTATATGCTGTTGAATCTGGTGGTGTAATTTTGAACGCTCTCCCCTAAGTTCCTCTTAAGGGACATGTATTCTGCTAGGAGCTGGCGAGGGTTTGCTCTAACCTCCCATTTGTTTATGAAGGTTTGATACAAAGCAGGGAGATCTTGGATGCTTCCAGGAGGTAAACTTTTAAACCATTTCTTTACATCACCCCCCAGGCTTTGGGCAAAGATTCTCATTTTGATTGTTTCCTCATCAATTTCCATATAATCAAAAGAATCCTCCATTTTATCTACATGTTGCTGAGCTGTGATGGATTCTTTAACAGTGAAGTGTGGGATTTTTTATTGATAATCTTTGGGTAAGGGTAACAAGGGCTGTGGTAAAACTAACGGTGCATACCAAGCTGCCATGATAATGTTCTGATGAGGTATAGGGTTGGCTTGAGCAGCTGGTATATGGATGAGAGGTATATGAGGACCAGCAGAAGTCTGCTAAGCAGATCTAAGGTGCGAGAGCCCCAATTTTTGAATGAAGTGAGTATCAGGTGGTGTAGATGGAGGGGTCCCTCTGTCCCTAGTTTGTTGACCGCTATGAGATGGTGTACTGTGAGTTTCAAGGTCTTGCTGGTCTAGATGATTGAATGACCTAGTTCTTGGTAATTTTTTAGGTATGTCTAGGTCAGGGAGAAAATGTGATAGAGCTATTAAGTCTTCTGGTGCAGAATTAGCTCTATGAATGTGACTGGAAATAGTTGGTATTTTAGGTGTAGGAGCTCCTTTGAGGATACTCTCTAGATTGTCAACTATTTCAGATGGGTTAGGCTTGGGATAAGCTCTTGTGTGGATGGTTCTGAAAGCCAGAATGCTACTTCTAAGCCAAGCAGCTTAACCCTACTTGTTTCTTCAACTGTGGTTGATGTTGTCTCGGAGGCTGGTCTCCCAGTGGAGTCTGATTGTGAAACCAATATAATAAGGAGGCCTATTGATCACGAGTGGAGTCTTTTCGTTTAGGATCAATGGAGTCGCCAGGTGGAGGGTTTTAGGGTGTATCTAAGGGGTCACACTATCCACCACAGTGCTCAGGCACTATCACCTTTCAGGAATCTCCTCTGAACAGTAAACTCCAACCAGAGATTGACTGGGAGGGCATTTACCAGATATGTCACCTCTGAAGAGTGTGAGATCCGGAGGCTACTTGGCCCTTCCCAGGCTCTGTCTAAGAGTATGATGGACACTCAATAGTGGAGGTCGATTCAAGAAAGGAGTGAATTACTGTCAACCTAACCAGAGATGTAGGTTTCTGAGGCTCTAAAAATGTTTAAGGTGAAACACACTCAGATATTCCCCAGTGGAGTTGCCATTATGTTGGGGTTCGCATGTTTTGGCCAAGTTGACAAGACCAAAATATGAGACAACATAGAACCACTTTCAAACCTTAGGATCTAGCCCTCCTAGGTCCAGAGAGGGATCTCTCTATGTGAGTCAAAGTATATGTCTTTGAAGCTCTAAGTTGTGATTTTAGGCTATTTATAGGCTCAGGGTTGTTTGTTTGATTGTTTGTGTTTGGTTGTTGGGAATCAGGAAAGGAAGGTCCAAAATAAGACAAGGATGAGCAAAGAGGAGAACTAGGCAAAGGTAGATAACTCAAAGAACATCAAGGTCATTTGGCAATGGAGTCGCCAGGTGGAGGGTTTTAGGGTCTATCTAAGGGGTCACACTATCCACCACAATGCTCAGGCACTATCACCTTTCAGGAATCTCCTCAGAACGGTAAACTCCAACCAGAGATTGACTGGGAGGGCATTTACCAGATATGTCACCTCTGAAGAGTGTGAGATCCGGAGGCTACCTGGCCCTTCCCAGGATCTGTCTAAGAGTACGATGGACACTCAATAGTGGAGGTCGATTCAAGAAAGGAGTGACTTACTGTCAACCTAACTAGAGATGTAGGTTTCTGAGGCTCTAAAAATGTTTAAGGTGAAACACACTCAGATATTACCCAGCGGAGTTGCCATTATGTTGGGGTTCCCATGTTTTGGCTAGGTTGACAAGACCAAAAGATGAGACAACATAGAACCACTTTCAAACCTTAGGATCTAGCCCTCCTAGGTCCAGAGAGGGATCTCTCTATGTGAGTCAAATTATATGTCTTTGAAGCTCTAAGTTGTAATTTTAGGCTAGTTATAGGCTCGAGGTTGTCTTTTTGATTGTTTGTGTTTCGTTGATGAGATATCAGTGAAACACAATCATTTTCCTCTTGACACAAGTTCTCTGTGTAATATTGTAAGATAGGCTGAGACTGAATGTTCAAGCTATGGGCTATGATGTACCTGATTGGTGTTGTTTTTAATATGACAAGCACATTTCTTTGGATCCTGATCTAAAGCGGTTGGTGATGTTTTCTTCTCTCTGTGTTTGATTTAATTTCATTCCATTTCTACTGGCTCGCATCAAAAATTTGGCATAAGATTTACCCTTGATAGGTACCTTATGTTGTTGCTCTCCCAGCCCTTTATGTTTTCTGCTTATATGTGTATCTGAATATTGATTTCAATTGATTTAACCAGTATAGTGGATGGTATTTCCTGCTCTCTGATGTATGAATTAATGAAATATATGTTTAGATGTTCTTTTTAGGATTTAGTTGGATGTGTTGAGAACACTAGGAAGTCTAGAACCCTGAATCTGCCTCACTAGGATCTTTCCATCTTAATTAGGTATTTATAAGATCCCTTGTCCTACCTCTGATTTTGTCCAAGCAGGTCTGGAGTTAAATGACCTCTAACCTGATCTATAGACAGAATTAGATGGTTCTCCTTCATTCATTTTCAGTCCTTAATGTTTCATTTCACCAATCATCTTACAAGATTCAAATGCTCTAGATGACTAGCCCAACTAAAATATTGCACATTGATTACAAATAAATCCTTTCTTGACTCCATTGCCTAATGGCCTTGATGTTATCTAAGTTATCTACCTTTGCCTAGTTCTCCTCTTTGCTCATCCTTGTCTTATTTTGGACCTTCCTTTCCTGATTCCCAACAACCAAACACAAACAATCAAACAAACAACCCTGAGCCTATAACTAGCCTAAAATCACAACTTAGAGCTTCAAAGACATATACTTTGACTCACATAGAGAGATCCCTCTCTGGACCTAGGAGGGTTAGATCCTAAGGTTTGAAAGTGGTTCTATGTTGTCTCATCTTTTGGTCTTGTCAACCTGGCCAAAACATGGGAACCCCAACACTTCTTCTCTTCTGTCTTCCTCTACCTTTATTTCTTCCTTAATTCTTCTTTCTTCCTCTCATTTTCTTCTCCATTCCCTTTTTCTTCTTTCATATTCAAGTCTTTATTCAGGATTCATGTTTATTCTAGTTGATCCTTCTCCTTCTTCAACCATTTCTTGTTAAGAGATATGTAGTGTTTCAATATGAGGTTGATTTCTTCAAGGATAGGTTTCTCTAGTTGTTCAAAAATTGGTTTCCTTGTATCATTTTGTTTCCATGCGGAAGGAGGTTATATATATATATATATATTTGACCATTTTGAAATATGCTTCCCTGGCAAGGGCGCCAAAATGTTGGGTCAATTTACTGTTTAAACTAACACAAGTATTTATTATCAATCCGGGCTAGTGGAACTTTGAAGCATTCCCAAAGTATATGGGTTTCAGTTATGATCAATTTACAAGATGGTTTATCAATGTATACGTATACATACATACATACACACACACATACATACATACATACATACATACATACATACATACATATATACATACATACATATATATATACCTTCCTATTTGACCGTTTTGAAATATGCTTCCCCAACAATGGCGCAGAAATGTTGGGTCAATTTACTATGTAAACTAACATAAGTATTTATTATCAATCCAGGCTTATGGAACTTAGAAGCATCCCCAAAGTATATGGGTTTCAGTTATGATCAATTTACAAGATGGTTTATCAATGACTAAGGAAATTCATATTAAAAATATAAATGTAATTTAAGAAATTTCTAAATTCAAGTGTGCAATCAGAAGCAGAAGAATATTCTAACTTAAGAGATTTGTTTTTCCTTCTCTAACAAGATTACCTCATGAGTTAGAAATCAAAAAATATTTTTTGAACAACAGATTAAGGTACATGAAGAAATAACTGAAGAGACTCTTCACTCAAGAGGCCCTAGTTGTCCTTCATCATAGATTCATTTATCAGTAATGCTATTGTGAGAAACAGGAATTCAGAAAAGCATATAAAAGCATGAAAAGATGAATTATAACTTAAGATGTTAATTAGATAGAAAAGAATGTTTAACTTAAACATTTTTTTTTTCATTTCATATGAAAAATAAAAATGATCATTAGATTCATCAACACTCATAAATAATCAGCATAAAAAAGTTAAGCATAAACAAACTAATTCAGAAATTGCAACTACAAATAAACTAGGAAGTGCACTTAGCTCGGTGTGGGGGCCCTCCACCCTTGCCTCGCACACTGAAGGTGTTTTCAGCTACTTAAGAATTCAGTCAATCAACCAGTATATAATAGTATAAAATGGAATAGAATAGATCTTCAATTATGTCTCCAAAGTTTTAGAAATAATAATGTTATGTCATGAAAATTCTACATATCAATGCCTTCACAGTTTGAGGCTTAAATAGATAAAGTATCTAACAAATTCATCTAAAATATCTCCTATAGTCATTATTATCCTTATCTTATCCAAGAAAGTCAAATTCATCAATCAGATCCATCAAAATCTAGAAAATCCCACAAAATAATAATTTTGACCTAGTTTCTAGGGATCCTCCATAAAGATAGGTCCTGTTTGACCTCCTTTGCTCAGGCCTATTAAAGCTTGGTTTGACTATACCAAATCCTGTCCACTTAATCATAGTTCGCAATAATTCTATAAATATATCCAGCTCGAGCCCAAGTGTCCTACAAATATGCAAACTGTGAGGCCATAACAGGAATTTTTTATGCTATCCAAAAATGCTCTTAAATTTCAATTTTTACAAAAACTTCTAATAATTGAAAAACATAATTTAAATACCTGTATATGTATTTTTTTTCCAAAATAAGGTGGATATGATGGTGTATAGATGGATAGTACGGAAAATAAGATGTATTTCATAAACAAAAAGAGATAAAAAATGAGGGCCAACAAACCTTTAGGAGAGGTACAAACTTTGTGCTAACTAATATCACTAATTTTCCTTACATATCTCCATTTTTTCCTTTTGTATCATTATTTTCAATTTTTCATTTTCATGACTAAATATTATTTTATGATGAATTGTCTTACGTCCTCATTTTGTTTTAACTTAGTCATTTACATGACTATTTATCACACTAATTTATGTGGAAGTATTATTCCACATCATATTCCTCCACACACTCATTTCTCCACACATAATGATAAGAATTCCATACTTAACAATTATAAAGTATGTGCAGAAGGTTTTTCATACCACATCCCCTACACAACCCTAAAATTTTGCCATAACTTTTTCTCCGTGGACCTTTGGTATTCCATGTTTTATTACTTAGTTATACTTTTCACACTTATCTTATTTTATATTATTGTATGCTACACCGCACCTTCTCATTGTTAATATCTCTCACATCCTTTTTATCCTAAGTACCTTTGAAATATCTCTTTGTGATAGATGGCATATAGTTGGGAATATCATAGGATTACAGTTGGAAGGAAGGGATTGGACACAAATAACTAGGCAATGACTCAACATGGTAATTGGGTGATGAGATGGAAACCAACAACCACATCATGTGTTTGTTACCAAAGGTCTTGTAACTCTTTCTACTTCATACACAAGTGTTATGAGGATCCCATTTATTTATACTCTCCAATAGTGCATGTGTGATGAATGGGGTAGAGTTATAAATCAAAAAATAAAATATCTATGTGGATCAAATCAATAATGGCTAAGCCATGAAGTTTCAAAGTCCATAACTTGAGTTCAAGGTATATGTTTTTAGCAAACAATTTATCATTAGAAAGATAAAAGGATTAATAATATAATGGGATTGGTATCCAAGCGTAAAATTCTATATATAATATTGAAATATTAAAGGAAAAATCCTGAAAAATATTGGGCTTCTTTATTTTGAAAATAAATTAAAAAAGGGAACTTTGGTATACCTCAATGGGGGGGGGGGGGGGGGGGGGGGGGCATATTTGAAAACTAATTCCTAACCAAATATTACTAAAAATAATTCTTTATCCAATTGAAACAAAATTGAAAAACATTATTATAACACCCTCCTCACACATTTACCCAAGCTAACTGGTTCACTAGGGTAAACGTGTGATGAAGAGTTACTATGATCTGATTTAACTTCCCAAGTAAAGTTAAGGAAGTGGAACTGACAAGATAAGACCAATATAACCTTCCTGATATGCTACAAGACCTTCAAGAGCCAACCAACCTTTCTAGGTGCTCAACCCCTGAGATAAATTGCTATTTTACTGAACAAGAGCCCCAATTGCAGTGATTACAAGCCCTCCATGCGACTAAAACCTTCCAATCGCATGAAAAAAATGCATCCATGTGACTGCAACCTTTTTCAAGTAGTTATGTGCCAACAACCCTGGATTTTGAGCCACTTTTTCAGGCCCATGACTCAGGCCACTGCCCAGAACTTCATGAAACTTATAGAAATGATAGATAACATCCTGACAATACCTCTAATGCAAAAATTGAACAAGGACATGATCTGACAAGGTCAATCCATGATAGAAATTTCATCAAACTCATCATGAACATGTAATCTACAGGTAATACAAACACATACGATCATAGGAATTTCATACTTATATGAGAATTGTGAAGAAGGAATGATGTCCTCTCATAATTGTTGAATTACCATCAATGATGCCCTCTCAATAATTTACTAATCAAAACATAATGAGATCCATGACTAAGATCTGTCATAAAACTATGCTTATAACCAACATACAACTTCCAGAATAAAAATGATAGGAAAACCATTAATATCACACAATAACAAGCACATTTACACATAATACACAAGAGAAAAGAGCTCTTATTAACATATGAAAAATGAAACCAGGTCAAGTACTTCCATGTACCACCCAACCATAGATTGGGTTGAACCAAATATTTATTTCAGTCGATCACCCTAGTTCCATATTCCAAGAATGAATGTGGGACTTACAACAAAATAACTAGGGATTCCTTACCAAAATCCACCAAGGGATTCCTATGCCCAAAAAACAAGCATAAAGTAGAGGATTTAGTGCAATCCCCCAAAGGGATCACTAGACCCTAAAAATGTATGGATGCTTCAAGATCTCTCCACCTGAACTGTGAGGAAATTTTGTGTATTTCTTATATAGGATTTACCATATATCCCACCATTCATCACCCGAAGAATCCTAGACCTAATCGAGACTCTACCCTCCAAGATTTAGCATATATCCCTCCATTCATCGGTTGACGATTCATAGGCGTAATCGAGGGCACACACCTCTAGGCTTTACCGTATATCTTTCCATTCACCATGGTATCACTCTACCCGACTTCCTAAGCTGAAATTAGGAGTGAAGAAAGGTAACCACATACCAAATTTTAGCTAGGAAACTAGCCCTACCTAACCAAAATATGGCTCTCTCTATGTCACTTTCTGAATATTCAATTTTAGGTTGAGTACCAAATTTTAGGCTAGATATGGATTAATTTGTTTTAGAATTTGTTTAATGATTTATTTGTTAGATAAAAATTATAATCAATGAAGATAAAAATGATTTCAAAGACTGAATTGCAGAGAACTGAGCAAGCAAAGATAGGAAAATGATTTGAGCACAATTAATTTGTCATTGGTGTATAGTCATAGAAAATAGAGGGGTCTGAATGAGCATTTTACTGAATTCATTCATTAGAAGAAAAGACAAATTGTAAAAATATTAATAAAGAGAACATATGATTGATTTATTCTTATAAACTGCTAATTTTTTTACATAGAAAGTGAAATGGAAGTGAAATAACAAAGAAAAAGTACAATTATCAAAAGAAATACCACATGAATCTCACAAAATTTTTGAAACTCCTTTGATTTCATTAATATAGGTCCACAACAATACACAAAGCCTTAAAACTTGATTATCCAACCAATCCTTCTATTATAATCTATCTATTTACAATTTTTACAATGGGTCTTCCGACAAGGCTAGACCTTTGAACATCTCCAAAGATAGGGATATTATTACATTGAGAGGAAATAGGAGAATTATGTTTCTATTTATTACATTACCAAGAAATATTAAAAGGGAACTCAACTTATGCTTATCGAACCCAACAACAATTTTTTATGTGGAAATTTTTATCCTAAACTATAGGTCATGATGTATAGGGTTTGTTGATAAAAATCAAACTGTTTGAGCAACTGCTGCTAGAATTTATATAAATCCTATGACTAGTCCTTGATTGCTACCTATGCTTTTGGAAGCATGTTGGTTCTGAGGAGTAATGGTGGTGCATGTTTGTGGAAGTATGTTCTTGAGAAAACTCTCTCATTGTTCAATACTTTAGCTTCCTATTTGACTTAATAATGTTTCTTTCATTTTATGAATGGATTTTAAATGACCGCGGAAAGAGAATTAGAGTAAATGAAACTCATATAGATAGGCTTAGAGGAAGAACTGGCCATGTGAATGGAAATGAGAAGGATACACGTTTAACGTGGGCCAGCCGAAGGAATTATTAAATAAACAATGGGTGGGAGGGAAAACCCTTTATATATCGCAATTGTAGATTAGGGATTGGAAAATTTAAACATAAGACCCGGATGGAGGAATTGGTGAATTTCGAATTGCAATGGGGTGAGATGACATGGCAATAAGAAGTTCCCATTTTAATATCGCATATCACAAATCGAGATTTTGTGGCTTCATCGCAAATCCGAAAGTCAGACTTATTGCACTCGGGAGTCAAAGGGTTATTACATTCAGAGCATATTACTTTTTGCACATCGAGGATCGGGGAAATGAGGCAGGTAACATGAATGGAGGGCCATAAGATTTGTGATATGTGATAGTGATGCTGACGCGGCAAGGGATGGGCCCTACCAATATCGCATTGGGAATTTTATGAAGCGGCAAGTGAATATGGCAAGGTTTGTTGCATTATGCAGATTGCGAAAAGGTAAGGGGTCCACAATGCAATTAAAGTGTGGTAAGTAATATCATATATAATATATGATATATAAATTAGTTTGTTGTGGAGAGGGCGAAGCTGATTTTTAACAATAAAAAATGAATTTGAATGGTTAAAAAGGGTTTTGAAACAGAAATGAGCAATGTAGTTTGGATTTTGGAAAAAGAGAAGGATATGAAGGGTAAAATAAATGAATGAAGGATTTTCATATGCATGAAAAGGGTAAATGTGGAAATGAAATTTTCTCACCCTTTTTTACACTTTGACACTAGCATGTTCCTCTTTCAAATGAGTTGAGAAGGTAGATTGATTTCCTTTGAAGCTTTGACAATCAAGATGACTCTTTTTATTGTAAATAAAATCGTGAGACAGAGATGAGATTTTTGAGACTTGAGCTATATGAAACAACAAAGATGGTTTTTATTTGGACTGCATAAACTTTCTTTCTCCTTAATCATATTTTTATGAATGAAATGGAGGCTTCACTACCTTATTTTTAGTGAAAATTTGAAGATTTTTACATGGGAATTTTTTATCCTAGACTTGGCCTCTATGAGATGGAGTGACTTGACTCTAGACCTCTTCATGATGATGGTGGAAACAGTGACCTTGAAACTAGTGATGATAAATGAAATGAAAGAGCAACACACATGGTTTAACCTTCTTCAGTGACTAAAATTATTGCTGAGAACTAACTAAAAAAGAAAAAAAAGATTGACTAATGACCTGATGGAAAACTCTCAAAAGAGTTATTTTTTATCACTGATAAATTTAATCTAACATTGGATCCAACTGGGGATGGTAGCTTGTTCAAGGGGTGTCAAGAACTGCAGATCACTAGGAACTCATAGATCAGTTCCTTCGTATTGGGCATGGAGTCACAAACAGCTAAAAACTAATCTTTATTTCCAAAACCAAACCACTTATACAAACTGAAAATGCACATATTGCAAACTGTAAACTAGATGCCGAAGGAGATGCTTGTCAACCAAGCTTATTTATGTACATATAACCTATTCTAATATTGGATGCTTGATTTAAATAAATATAAAATAACCAACATATCCAATCAAAAATCTGATCCAGTACTTGGGCCCCTTCACTTCTTTTAACAAAAATCAAAACCAAATCTTATAATGGGATTAGAAACTGATTGTAAGTCTGATCTCCACAACAATGAGCCATGAGATCATGAAAAGCATTCCAGGTAGTGGAAATTAATTGAGACTCTATACGGAATAACTCTTTCATATAGGAAGCAATGGGATCATAAAATTCATGAAATATCTCTTGATCTTCAAAGTATTCTGTAAATTCGGTTTCTATGTCATCATACAGATTTAGATATGAGTCATTATATTTGTTGTCAAAACAATCCTCATTTTCAACTTCAAAATGTAGGACTATTATTTATTTTTTGGGAGGAAGGAGGTTTTCCAAGAACTTTTTAGGATCTTGGAAATTATATGATTGGATTTTATCATTTAAAAACATAATCTCCTTCCCAATCCTTTCAACAACTAATTCAAAGAGGTCAGTTTTACCTTCAAGATAAATCTTCATAGATCTCATAAAATGAAGAAAAGTCGTTGAAAAGACCTCATCTATTTGAATATCCACTAACTGATCCCTAAATTCTTTCACAAATTCACAAAATAGAGGGTTTGACACATACCCTATCATCTTTTTTTATTACATGTCCTGATCAGTTAGTTGTGGAGGCACCAGGGATGTATTGATTTTTGTATTCTTTTGCAAGTGGAGTCTTTATATCAACTTGAACTATTTGGATTCACCAGGTGGATGATTTAAACGTTCATATGCATCTCACCATTGTCCACTATCAACAACCAGATCTAATCCTTGTCGTTATTTCCCAGGGAGGCTCTATCACCTAGCTCCTCAACAACGACACCAAAAATTTTATCACTCTCCCCAAATTCCTAGGCTAAAATCAAGAGTCAAGAAAGGTAACCACAAACCAAATTTTAGCTAGGAAACTAGCCCTACCTAACGAGAGAGGGCTCTCTCTATGTCACTTTTTAACTATTCAATTTTAGGTTGAGTACGAAATTTTAGGCTAGATATGGATTAATTTGTTTTAGAATTCATTTTCTGGATAAAATTTATAATCAGTGAAGCTAAAACTGATTTCAAAGAATGAATTGTAGGGAATCGAGAAAGGCAAGATAGCAAAACTATTTGAGCACAATAAATTTTTCATTGGTGTATAGTGGTAGAAAAGAGGGGTATGAATGAGCATTTTACTGAATTCACTCATTAGAAGAAAAGACACATTGTAAAAATATTAATAAGAAGAACATATGGCTGATCTCTACTTATAAAATGATAAAATGTAAACACAGAAAGCGAAATGGATGTGAAATAACAAAGAGAAAGTACAATGCTCAAAATAAATACCACATGAATCTCACAAAATTGTTGTAACTCATTTGATTTCATTTATATCGGTCCATAGTAATACACAGAGTCTTAAAACTCAATTATCCAACCAAGCCCTCCTCTATAATATATCTATTTATAGTTTTTACAATGGGTTTTCCAGCAAGGCTAGACCTTCGAATATCTCCAAAGACAGGGATATTTTTACATTGAGAGGACATAGGAGAAATTTGTTTCTATTTATTACATTAACAAGAAATCTTAAAAGAGCACTCAATTGAAGCTTATCGAACCCAACATAAAATTTTGATGTGAAATTTTTTATCCTGAACTATAGTTCATGATGTACAGGGCTTACCGATAAAAATCAAACTGTTTCAGCAACCGCTACCAAAATTTCTATAAATCCTATGACTGGTCCTTGAATCCTACCTATGCTTTTGGAAGCATGCTAGTGCTGAGGAGTAATGGTGGTGCAGGTTTGTGGAAGTCTGTTCTGGAGAAGACTCTATCGTTGTTCCATTATTTAGCTTCTTCTTTGACTTAATAGGGTTTTTTTCATTTTATGAATGGCTTTTAAATGACTGCAGAAAGAGAATTAAAGTAAATGAAACTCATATAGATAGATTTAGAGGAAGAACTAGGCATGTGAATGGAAATGAGAAGGATACACATTTGACGTGGGCCAACGAAAGGAATTATTAAATAAAGAATGAGCGGGAGGGAGAACCGTTTGTATATCGCAATTGCAGATCGGGGATCAGAGAATTTAAAAATAAGACACAATATGGAGGAATTGGTGAATTGTGAATTGCGAGGGGGTGAGATGAAGTGGTAGTAACCAGGTCCCATTTTAATATCACATATTGCAAATTGGGATTTTGGGGCTTCATCGCAAATCAGAAAGTCAGACTTATCATAGTCGGGAGTCAAAGATTCACTGCATTCATAGCATATAACTTTTCATATATCGGGGATCGAGGAAATGAGGAAGGTAACATGAATGGAGGGCCATAAGATTTGTGATATGTTATAGTAATGTTGATGTGGTAGGGGATGGTTCCTACCAATATTTCATTGGGAAATTTATGAAGTGGGAAGTGAATATGGCATGGTTTGTTGCGATATGAGGATTGCGAAAAGGTAAGGGGTCCACAATACAGTTAAGTGTGGTAAGTAACATCATATATAATATATGATATATAAAAAGGTTTGTTGTGGAGTGGGTGGAGCTTCTTTCTAACAACAAAAAATGAATTTGAATGATTAAAAATGGTTTTGAAATGGAAACGAGTGATGTAGTTTGGATTTTGGAAAAAGTGAGGGGTATGAAGGGTAAATGAAATGAATGAAGGCTTTTCATATGCATGAAAAGGGTAAATGTGGAAATGAAATTTACTCACCCTTTTTTACACTTTGACACTAGCATATTCCTATTTCAAAAGAGCTGAGAAGGCATATCGATTTCCTTTGAAGCTCTAACAGTCAAGATGACTCTTTTTATTGTAAATAAAAGAATGGGACAGAGATGATATTTTTAAGACTTGAGCTATATGAAACAACAAATATTGTTTTTATTTATAATGCATAAAGTTTCTTGCTCCTTCATCATATTTTTATGAATCAAATGGAGGATTCACTACCTTATTTTTTGTGAAAATCTGAAGATTTTTCCATGGGCAGTTTTGATACAATACATGACCAATATGAGACGGAGTGACCTAAATCTAGACCTCTTAGTGATGATGATGGAAATGGTGACCTTGAAAATGGTGATGATAAATGAAATGGAAGAGAAACACACATGGTTTAACCTTCTTCAGTGACCAAAATTATTGCTGAGAACTAACTGAAAAAGAAAAAAAATTGAGGAATGACTTGATGGAAAAATCTCAAAAGAGCCATTTTTTATAACTGATAAACTGACTCTAACACACCAGTTGAGGATTCCTAGACCCACCGAGGTACACATAATATGGCTTTACCACGATCCTAACTTCACCAGTCCAGGGATTCCTAGGCCCTGTGTTCTTCTCCTGATAGCACCCCACTCAATTTTGAAAACCATCTAGAAATATAGCTCAACCATGTAAAAGAGAACCTTGTCACATCATGGATATCATAGAATGGAAATGCAATGTTGAAAATCACTGTCACACCTGGAAAAACCCATGCGAATGATAATAAGAGAACCAAATACACATGCATGTACCATGCATGCCAAATCAAGCAAAGAAATCACACATGGAAATCCCGTTGTATCCACTTGATCCTAATCTTGATTATTTTATATTTTCTTCCCTTTTCCTTATTTTTCCTTCCCCTGATTTACTTGATCCAATGCTACAGTGATCCAAGAAAACTCTAAGTGTGCAAGAGTATTTGAGAGTAGAAAGAATATAGAGAGAGAGCTCAAAACTAAAATGACAAAACTAATACTAAAAGATGCTATGAACTTATCCCCGAAACCATTTTTATTAATGAGCCTTCTAATTCCTTCAATTTTGAATTATTTTCCTTCATTTTCCTCCTCACATGCAACTTGTGACCTTTCACCTTCCTTTTCTCCAATTTTCCATTATTTTCATAAATAAAATTCCAACTAATGCCTCTTGCCTTTCCAAATCCTTTTCCATTTCCTTTGCAAATCCTTTACCCATAATAAACCAAATGAACACCCACTAGGATTTTTTTCCCAACATTCATCTTGGAATATGTGTCCCATGACCATGGTCTTATTTTTTCCTTTATTAACTTTATTACATTATTTTTTTAATCCAGGTTGTTACAATAATTGTAAAATAGTTATGAAGATAAAGAAAAGGTTATAAATAATATTCCAAGAAAGTTGAAGGGAGTAGACATAGGAAGAGAGGTGATGAGGATTTAATATTTTGGCTCCTAAGTTTTATTACAGAATATTTTCTCTGTTGGGTCTTTGCTAAAGGAGTTTTTTTTCCTTTCCAAGATTTTTTTGAATCAACCAACTTTACTTTTAATTTCATATTTTTTTGTCATATTTCTTTCAAATAGGTTATTCTATGTATGCTAAGCTACTAGATTAAACTAGGACTGGTTATGTTTTCTCCATTATTCCAAAAAAAATCATGATAGTGGAATAAGATCCAATTGACGGTGCTATAAATCTGTCAACCAAGGGGGTATCCCCAATGTGAAGCCCCAATTATACATCAAACCATTTGGAGTAGGAACCCCATATGGATTAAGATCTGACAGTTATTTACTTAAATATATTCCTTAGGTTTAACTATCAGCATGAGCGAGAAGTGAAAATACCTTTCGAATGAGAAAACGAGTGTGCCTTGTGAATGTTCAATTGCGGATGTATCAAGGTTATTTTACCACAAAGGGAGGAAATAAATTCACTTTATAAGAGAGAATTAATAATACTACCCTAACGGATACACACAAATATGAAAAATACTCATCCAACATCAAGCGAAATATTTCACATAGATGTGACGATCATTACGACCATTACAACAAAATTCCTATAAGTTAAGCATCTAATTCATCCAAATTGTTCTATTACTTCAATACATGTGAAAGAGAACATGAATCATAAATATTCAAAGAATAGTCTTACAAACATTCACAATCCACGTGTCAAAACATGCTAGCCTCGAAGACTTCAATATTAATAAAAAGTCCCAAGATACATAGGTACAATGAACACCTCTAGCTCCGTTAATGGAGTGTTAGAGGCACTGCTTTCTCCCCAAAAGTGATAAATTTGTCTCTCTATTCCTTATGGGAGAAGCCAAGGTTAAAATTCCTTTACATTAGAAATGAGGATCTATTTATAACTTGAGGTATGGCCTTTCACATCCTCACGACTCTTAACTTTCCAACTTCTTGTGACCTTTGGAATTCTACAACATTTGGAACTCCAAATGAATTTTGGAATTACATATGAATTTTGGTATTAGATGTCCTTTGGCCTTCCATGACTCTTTAGTTCATACATGTCTCTTGGACTTCCACTTAGTTGTATTTACAATGATTACATAATACACCATGACTTCCACATCATCATGTGATCAAGCTGATTTGATCATCAATATTCAAGTGTGTTCTTCATTTTTCACATGCCTCCTTTGTTTTTTCTTCTTTTCTCAATCTTCTTTGTGTGTGCTTTCAATTTTTTTATTAGTATACATGTATCTACAATCATTCATGACAAGAAACGATATCCCTAAAAATATCCTATTCTACCATGTTCCATGCATATTTTATGTCAGTTCCTTTGCAGTGTGCTTAAGAGGGACAATAGGGGCTTATGGGCACATGGGCGCACTTTGAAAGGCTTAAGGGCCGAAGGGGAAAGGATTCAAGGCTTCAAAATGTGCTCATATGCTCGTGAGATAGAGATAATAAAGGAAAGGTGCATGGTGCAAGTCTCAAGGAGAAAAGGGGAGGCTTTAGGATTACCAAGTGTGTTGTGTGCTCAAGAAAGAGATGGAGGGCACAGGGCGCACTCTTGAAGCTGAAGGATGAGGCTTCCTGCCTTTGGAGTGAGCTCATGCACTCAATAAACCAAGGGGAGTGAATGGTACACTATCTAAGTTTTAAGGGTGAGGCTTTGTGCCTTCAGAGTGCGCTCATGTGCTCAAGAGGCCAAGGACGGTGCATGTCACAATTTTGAATGATGAAGGAGAAAGCTTCATGCCTTAAGAGTGGGCTGATATGATCAAGGAGGGTGAATTCCTTCAAATCAAATGAGTTATCTGAAGGAGGGTACATTTTTTCAGGCTGAAGGAGTGCTCTTTAGGAGGGCACATTCTTTCAGGTCGAAGGAGTGCTCTCAAGCAACGCACATTCCTTTAGGTCATAGGAGTGTGCTCAAAGGAAGGTTTGGTTTTTTTAAGGGCGCAGTTTGGAATAATGAAGGGGAAATATGGATTAATGAGTTCACGTTACGCTCTTGGAGAGCACACGTCACAATTCAAAACAAAAAAGGATCCCCGATCAAGCCTTTTGAGTGTGCTCATGCACTATTGGAACAGGGTCTCCTACAAAAGTTGCGAATATGGTCCATTTTTGTATTTTTTTTATTATATTTAGTTTAACGCAAGGGTTTTGGGGTGTGTAAAAGCCCCTAATTCATTGTAAGTGGATCAAGGGTAGACCAAGAGTCCACAAACCATGGTTTGTAGACCATTAGATGCATAGGCTAAAGTAGTAAAAGTAATTGAACCTTTTTGAGTTGTAAGGCAGATATTGAACTAAGATTGGTGCGAATTGAGAATTAGTAGATCTATTTTGGGGTTTTTGGGGAAAGGACTCCAGCTATCTGTGTGCATGGAGATCCTCATTCCTGCTATGTGCGGACCCGACTACTGTGTGCACAGGTTGGGTTTTGGGTATTGTAAAAGAATCTGAAGGATTAATGAATGCGGAAGGTTGTTGAATATCTGAATCTATTGCACTTATGAATCTGTGATATCTAATGATGTATGCTCTGTGTCATTGATTTAAGTTGCGAAGGTACTTTTGTTACTTGTTTATACTGCGAACTGGATCTGTTATGTTATGCATAATACTATATTGAGCTCTTCTAGTAACTATGTTAAGTACTTATGCTGTTTTGACAATAGATATGAATCTGTTTATTATACTTTAGGAAAGAATAACTGTGATAGTTTCTTTATTGTACTATATATGTTATTTTTTGTTATTATATATGGTATTGCACGCGTGGATTCGAAAGGACTGATAGATTTGGGTTCTATAATATTCGATATGATATTTGTGAAGTTGAACGCATCTCTGCCTAACTTACCCACCCTCTCCTAGGGTGTGGAAACCTAGTTCTCGCACCCTCCCATACTACTTTGGGTGAGACTTTGGCCTACGCAAGCAGGTCACTGCCGAAAGTGCCAGTAGTATAAGGGTTTGTTGGAAAACCTTCACCTCCAAACCTAGGTCAGGACCCCTCGAGCCAACAAATGGTTCCGTTGCCGGGACCAGGATCATTTTGAGAGCGGGATCAGGTAATGCCAAGGCCATACTGGAAACCTGAAAGATAAGTAATTGATGAATGGTTCGAACAACAAGTTCAGGAATTCGTAGTAAAATAAAATCGTAGTAAGAGGTTGACCACCGAAGAGTGGAAAAATAAGTATATTTTCAAGGAGATCTATGAGATATTCTTTGTGACCATTGTGATTGAGCTCTAGGAGTAGCTCGCAAGGTTGGTCGAATTTTATAAGTGTTGGAAAGATGAGAAGTTCACACAGTGGACCCTAGAATTGATCCAGCAATTAGAGAAGGCTGATAACACCATCACTCGCATAGTAGACCACTAGGTGGACAGTGTGCTAGGAGGATTCGTGACAGAATTTTCCATCGATCAGTTTGTCTCCTACTCTGAAGCAGAGTGAATATTCTTCAAAGGATTTAGGGCCACACCAAATGAATGACCTATGATCTAGATGAGAGTATGACGCGAAGTGGAAAATACTATCGGATCAACCTAGAAGGAGGTAGATCTGTCTACAACCCAGTAAGAGAATCAGCTACACATAGTCCTCTAGTGACACCATGTTCAAACCAGTGTAGGGGTAAGAATTCACCTACACCTCCACCAGAAGAAGACGACATGGATACGCACATGAAGTTGCCTACCTTTAAGGGTGTGGGAGATGAAGACATAGAACAGTTCTGGTTTGTCACAAAATCAGTATAGACTGTGCAGAACGTAGCTAGTGATGCAGTGAAGATATCTATATTGGTACATGGGATACATTGAGCAGCATGCAAACTCAACCATTGACTATATCAAGAACATCTTAAAACAATAATTTAAGAAGCCTAAGTCCTATTCTCAAATAGTGTTCGATCTAAAGGATTTCAAGCAAGGGCCTTCTGAATCTATGTGGGAGGCCAATCAAAGACTGAAGAAGGTGATCAGAGAAGAAGGATTTCAGTAGGATGACAAACAACACACGGAATGGTTCATTTCTATGTTGCTTCCTCACCTACGCATACCTATGGATCACCAAACTTTAGAATCATTGGAAAAAGCCCTGGAGGTCGCTATGAAGCTAAAAACTGTGCCTAGAGATGACACCTAGCTAGGCATCTAGCAGATCCAAGGAAAACAGGAGGCGATGCACATGGAGATCCAGAACCTGTGAAAGGAGCGAGGCATAGAGGCTAGCCTTGAAAGATTGTGCATACGATGCAGGACGAATAGTCACACCATGGATAACTGCCCTTTGTTAATAGACTACATGCAGGCTGGGGGACCTAGTCCGTTGCGCCTTAGGGAAGTCGTAGGACCAAGTGGGCTGAAACTATGGTGTGATGATTGCCGCGTTACAGGGCTTCACGACAAAAAACACTGTCCCCGCCTTGCTGCGTATGTCCCAGAAGTAAAACAACAATGGTGCAGGTTCTACAGGTCGGTAGGAGATGATGAGAAAAACTACCAAACATATTATTTAATGATTGATCGTGAGAATCTCTATAGGGTGCATTCAGATCCATCCTCAGCTAGATCCCTCTCGAGTGCAGGGGGCTCCCCAACAAGTGGCAGGGGAGGCAGAAGAGGTGGGAGCACAAGTTAGGGACGAGGGAAACTAATCTGTTATAACTATGGTGAGGTAGGGAACTTTTTCAAGGACTGTCCAAACCCTACAAGACAGTCTTTCCAGTATTGCAGGCAGTTGGACCATGCGATTGAAGATTGTCCAGTATTGATAGTGAAGATGCAGGAAAAGAAGCTTACACATATGTAGAATGTGAAGAGGGTTAAGGCCAAGCTACGAGACAAATATCCAAGCATGAATGTCGTAACACGCAGTGGGATGGCCACCTGGGGGCCTGGGGAAGAAACTACAACCAAGCCTCTGATCTGACCAACATCTATCAAACAGGAAGGTTTGGATCTAAAAAAGGAGAAAGAAACATTTGTTGTAGCTCACAAAGACTTTGCTGAGGTAGAAGCATCTACTTCGCAGCCGCCTGAATACCTCAAGGAAAATGAGGAGATAAAACCCTTTTTACAGGCATGTATGAAGCTGTTGTACAACCCAAAGGTTGTGGAAAATCTTCAGGCATTGATAGATAGTTGTGTGTTGAGGCCTCAAAAATTTGTGGCAACAACAAGGGGGATAACCAGCCAATCCAAACCTTAAGACAACTCCTTTTCCGTTTGGAATAGTGGCTCCGACTGGATATAATGGGACCAATTTCCCAGATTTGGGTTTTTTATTTGATTGTTGGGTTTCTCTCAAAATATTTTGCATGAAGAATTAATAAAAACTGAAACAAATTTATTCCAAAATGAAAAACTTTAAATTTTAGCCTAATTTAATCTAACCCAGGATAATACTAATTTGATGCGATCTAAAATGATATCTATTCAATCTGTGATGATGAAGGTCATCACAAATTTAATAGAATTATTACTTTGTAAGATGATTCTCTTGAAAAAATAGTTAATCAAAAGAAAATGAGAAATATATCACATATATTTGATGATCATATATAAAACATATCAATTTCTACATTTATATCGTACAATAGTGCAACTGATATTTCAGATAAAAAATAATAAATTTCATATATAATTCATGAAAGTTGAATTCGTCACTAATATTCAAAAACATATATAGCATACATGATAATAGTACCATATGTGTACTGCTCTATTCGTCTGACCAGTGATAATAGGCCACATTCAACTCTTCTACCAATAAGTCTTTCAAAGAATACAATAGTGCATCAACATTGATCAACAAAATGCTATATATAACTGAAAAGGCCATGTTCCATTACTTTATCAAGGAATTCAAAAAATTACTTACAATTAAGCATTCTTTGTAAATGTTCTCAATAATATTCTAGACCCTTCTCTATATGCACGAGAAGGGTTTAAATACTGAACTAGCTACAAACTAAAATTAAATTATTACAGAAATGTAGAGGAGGTTTCAAACAACCTTCCTCTAAAAACTTAAACAATAATCTAGGAACTTTGAACTAACAATCCTAACTTTGTGAATCTTGCATTTCTTTTTGAGTGTGATCACGAAGTTGAAAAATATCTAGCATTTGTTTAAGCTGAGATGGCTATGATATCCGTGACCGAATTTGTCCCTAGAAAATAGTATTTTAAATTACTGACTGAGATATTTTTTCTGAATCTATAAGAGACTGAAGAGTTTGATGTTGATGCTAAGGTTTCATTAGAAAATTCCAGTAATTTTCTTGATCAAACTTATCAAATTTTTTGATCAATTCCTCTTGTGTATATGCTCTCTGTCTCCACTTTAATTCTACTTCCTTTGTTCCTAAAAACACATCAGACGTGTTTTATTTAAGAAGTTCTGTTTTAAATAATTGATCACATATAGACTGAATAATCTCATTTGATTTCTTGGATGTCTTGGTTGTTGCTTTCTTTGCTTGATTAATTTGTACTCTCCATTCTGTGAATAAAAATTATTTATGTAGCTTATTTATTTGTGGTATATTAGCTTATTTTCTTGTGTCTGAAATTTTCCACTGAATGTGCTCTTCGATTTTCTTTTCAAGTCTTTCACATTCCAATTTCTTAATTGCTATTTTCTGAATCATTATCTTATTGGAATCACAATAAGAATCAATCATGGAAGCTTGCTGACAAAAAATTTCTTGTTCTTTCTTTAACATAGTATTTACATCAAGTGCTTCTTTGATGAATTGTTCTAACTCTAGTTGACTCTGTAACTCAGCCATTTCTTTTTCTAGATGTGCTTGTTTTTCATTAAGCTCTGTGTGAAAATTCAACTTGAGGTTTTAAATATATTCACAAAATTGAGTTGTGATTATTTTGATCTTCTCAATGGACTTGGCTTTCTCTTCGTTTAGCAATTGTTCTAATTCTTGTACTTTGGATTCATTTTGTTTCAAAAATATTCTAATCTTAGTAGATTAATCAATAGTAGCGGTGGCATATGCCCCTGCATATTGTGATAACTTGGTTAGATGTTCAGTGGGATCATCTAAGGAATCCTTCCAAAGTACATCAACTGATTCATCTGTTGGTTTTGGAGTTGTTTCATCAATCCTTCTTCTTTTATTCCTTTTAACCATAGCTTTGTAGCTAGGACTGTAGAAATTGTCTAATGACAAAATATCTTCAATCTGCATAACTATCTGATCTGTAGGGTAGGTCCATATGATTTCTTTGTCATGCACTGCTGGAATTCTTTATAATGGATTAACAGTTTCAACTATCTTCTGTGAAGGTTCTGGTGTTTGAAATCTTGATGTCTGATCAATATTGGGGTTTTCTTTTGAAGTCATTATTGCTTGAGAAAATTCTTCCCATTCATTCACCAGGTCTCTCACTTGAGAGGGCTTCGATTGATCAAACATGTTATGAGTATGTTGAACTGTTGCCAAATTTGATTTTTTCCCATTATTGTTTGTTCTCTCCAACACTTCTAGCTCTTGAAGAATTTGGTCAATTTCTGAATTTTCTTTCTTAGAGTCGGATTCCTCAAATTGATCTGAATTATCAGACTACTGTTGTGATTGACCTAATTCATTTTCAGATACCTCTTTTATTTCATCAACTATACTAACATTCGGAGTGTGTTTTTCATCTCTAATAGTTAACAGTTTCAAAGGAACCTTCTCTAGTCTGTTGTTTCTATATGTTTGAAAAGCTTTAGCATCTTCTTGACTTAATTGACTAGAAACTTATTTTGATAACATCAGAGAAATTTTCCATGCCTTGGAAGAAATCATCAAATTTATCTTCTTCCTTTAGAAAAGGCTTCATTTTTAGCTCTGTGATGTAATTTTTAATCACATCATTGGGATCATATAATCTTCCTGGCATAAATGCTAATCTCAACAACTGAATCTTAGGAACTTCTTCGTATGTATGGCCAATATTAGCCAAAGCAAAGGTGTCGCACTGTGGAGGGAAAGTAGGCCAAATAGCCTTTTTACCATCTTTCAACTGCTTTGTGATACCGTTGACAAGCTGATATCTAATTTTTTTGTAACATAGTAAGGTAAAACATGGGGAGAAGCATAACCCCCAAATACTCTAATATATGTGAACTTTTCTTTCACAGGCCATCTTGCTACAGGAAGAATATCTACATTGGCTTCTTCAGAAACCCTTAGAGCATTTTTGTTGAAAATCATTTGATGTATTGGCGATATGACTCCGTAGCAGATTTTATAGAAGTGTAAGAGAAACTAAGAATCCCAGAGTTCTCTATGGTAGATATGAATCAGGGTAGGGTTTTTGGTGGTCCATCTCCAACCCATGGTAAGAAAATTAGAAGTAAAACAAATGGCATCCATGACATAAGCAAACATATAAAATGGAGGTATTTCTCTAAGCGAAACACTTCTTTTATTCCTATATTCAGTGATATGCTTGGTTAGGAAACTGGATAGAATTTCTGCCCAATTTAGGATAGAGGAATTGACGATTGCATCAACTAAGGGAACCCAATCTCTGGAAAATCTAGTACTATCAGGCTAGGAAAATATTCTACACAACATACCAGCAGCATAAAAGCAAGGATTGGGAATTTGTGCAATTGGGTATGTACCATCCTTGTCTTGTTTCAATTTCCCTTCATTTTCCTTCCATTCATGGATGACTTTGATAAGATTTGGATGTTTTGCTTTGAAATTATACACATACTTATTGCCGTATCTCTGTTACAGGGTTGGTAGATGATACATTGCTGCTAAATCCTCTACTTTGAAAGAAC
The DNA here is from genome assembly GCA_034641835.2 of Pinus albicaulis. Lineage (NCBI taxonomy): Eukaryota > Viridiplantae > Streptophyta > Pinopsida > Pinales > Pinaceae > Pinus > Pinus albicaulis. Next base: position 603,472,198 of record CM076571.1, on the reverse strand, counting down.
CCATAATCTCTCCTCTTAAATTTTTGAAAATTCTCTCTTCAATGTTTAAGTGGTCAATTTCCCACTTAACCATGTCTGTATAAGGAAGAATCTTTCGTCTCGCTTCTATTCTATGAATGTGCGAGCATGCAACATCGAAAAGGGTTGCATCATAGGTCGAATCAGTGCATGTAGCAGAAAATTTTTCTATCACCCTTGGTCCTTCATCTTCGAAGAGTTCGTACATTGCATCCCATGACGAACGACCACAGCCTTTTTTGCAGACGGTGTCTGAGAATAATGAAGAAAATTTGCGTCTTCTGTGGAAGATGTTTGAGAAATTTCCTTGCCTCTTTTGCTCATTTTGAACTTCTTCAACCAAATAATTGATTTCTTGAGAGCAGAGAAAATTTAGCATATAAGGAGTCTCATAAGAGTAAATAAATCATTTATTTCTAATGCACGTGAGAAGATGTCAATCTAGCAATCATCTTTCATAATTCCTAATTTAATGTATCACATGACATCGCACGTAAGATCTACCAATCGTTTTAAAGCCATTAAGATCTAAAATTTCATTTGATATGAAATAAGTTGTTTTCACACGCTGAATCCATTTAATATGCATTTTTCAATTATTTCTTATAATATTTCGTGATACTTAATATTTAAAGGTTGCGAAATGTGATCTGTCCAAATCGCAGATCGCAATTTTTATAAGATAAAGTTTTGGATGTATATTATAAGTTGCGTGCGATGTGAAATTTGAGAAACTTAAAGTGGATAGGGTCGTGAAAGGTTTTATATTATCTAGTGTATCTGTATGTCGGGTCCATGGGTATTGCCACTTATATCATTTGCTTCTTATGGCTTTCTTGATTAATTAAAATGAGATGCGAAAAAGGAAGGATGAAAAGGTAATTTTGATATTTTACAAGGTTTTTAATTATTTACTTTAGAAAGGCTTCGAGCGCACTTCGCAGTTCGCATATATTATGTTTTACAATTCTTTTTTGAAATAAGATATGTAAAATGCGATGCACTTTTTAAAGAAAAAACATAAATTTTTTTTTCTAAGTTTTTATTTTTATTTTTAGGAGATAAAAAGAATTTCATATTTTATTTTTAAAGGGTCACTATTTATAAAAATAAATGGGAGGGTTTTTGTATAGCACAACACTACACAACACGACCTATCCTCCCTCCAGAAGTCAAGGACATACACAAACTCTATAGGTATAGGAAACACATTGGTAGGGAGATGCGGTTGACTGCGCAGATCGGTGATTACAAGATGAATCAGATTATTCTGGACCTAGGATCAGATGCGAATGTATTACCTAAACAGACTTGGAAATGAATGGGGGAACCTAAGTTGGAATTGTCCACTATCTAGTTGTGTATGGCCAATCAACGAAAGATCATACCGTGGGGAAGACTATCGAAGATTGTGGTGGATATCGGAGGGGTTAAGGTCCGGGCTGACTTTGAAGTAATTCAGATTCTTGAACATGCAGACCCTACCCTGCACTCCTAGGCTTGGATTGGACAATTGGTATGGGGGGCATCATTAACCTAAAGAAGAGAAGCATGGTATTTGAGAATAACGACACAAGGGTAATAGTACCATTAGATCCTGTGGAAGGCGAACGATACACAGAACCAGTGCATGACGAAGAGGATGTGGATCACATCTATAAGTTAACTGTGCGAGATTAAGATTAGATAAACCCCACGAAGAAGGGGGTAATCTTCTGGGAAAAGGACAGTGAATTTTTCTCCGATTCTGATGGGGAGATAGAGAATTGGAAAAATCGGTTACATGATGTCTCTGCACTGCGATGTCTTCGAATCACGAAGAATTTCCGCTGCATCTCCTCAGAGGTAAGATATCTACCTTATTTCGATGGTTTTGGTAACGTTAGGGACTTTTTGCAGGCATTTGAAGCCGAGGTTCCTAGGTAATGAATTTTATGGGCCCTTAACCTAGCGATGCATGCCACCCCTGCATGATGGTGGGAGATGCATAAGGAAGCATTCCCAGAATGGGAGGATTTTCGGGGCATGATGCTCTTGTGATTTGAGACTCTAGTGGAGGTACAGGTCAAGTTGTTCCTTGGCCTAGGGAATCCGCGTGAACACGTGATTGCATGGATAGAGGCATGGAGCGATCTAACTACAGGATAGTGGGTTTACTTGTTCACTCACGCATTGGGTCCAATCCTTACTGCCTAGAACCAGGATGTGGAGCTACATCAGCGCACTCGCCATTGGGAAACTTTGAAGAATGAGTTTATAGAACATTTGGATTGATAGGGGGTTCCTAGGTGCTTGACAAAGCCCTGCAGGACATAGATACATTCATGTTTGGAAAGACTAGCTCTTCTGCAGTATTCAGGACGCCGACATGGGAAACACAGAGGCAAGATATTGTCAACTACCGTAGCCTGGCAAGAGAGGAAGGTGAAGATGATCCGTAGTCTATCTCTATCCCAGAGTCAGAAGGGGAGAGTGTCGTTGAAGGACCTCCATTGAAGGAAGTGGATGTCACTAAGCCTCTCAAGCTACGCGAAGTAAAAATTAGAATGAAAGAGCACCCTAAGTTGGCTAATATTGGGGACTACTGAGATGAGAATACAGTAGGGAAAGTGGCCAAATTACTTACATAATATCAGGAATTTTTGCCTACAAAGTTTTTCGAGCTAAACGAGATCACGGGGAACTTAGGGGTCATGCATATCACTCTCAAACCCGATGCGTGGCCCATAAAGCAACGACCTTATAGGTTGAACCCAAGTATAAGCAGAAGGTCAAGGATGAGCTCAATAAAATTCTTACTGTAGGTATCATCAAACCTATTGAATAGTCAGACTGGGTTAATCCAATAGTGGTTCAGGAGAAAAAAAATAAGGGCGGGATTCAGATCTATGTGGACCTATGCAAGTTAAACGATGCCTTCGTTCATGATACATTCCCAACGCCTTTCTCAGACGAAATATTAGATAGTGTGGGAGGACAGGAAGCATACTCTTTCACGGATGGGTTCTCAGGATACCATCAGATAAGAATCGCACTTGAGGAACACAGAAAAACCACACTCACCACTAAGTGGGGACCTTTTCAGTATACCATCATGCCATTTGGACTCAAAAATTCCCCTGCTATCTTCTCACGGGTCGTTTTTAGAGTGTTCAAAGAATTCATTCACAAGTTCCTCTTCGGCCTGGTTAAGGCACACGTCTCGAACCTGTGCATGATGTTGGATGCCTGCCGAAAACACTAAATTTCCCTAAATATCAAGAAGTGTATCTTCTGGGTACCCTTCGGAATCTTTCTCGGTCACATAGCGTGTCGACAAGGACTAATGGTAGATCCTGCCAAAATTGAAGTTATCATAAATTTTCTAGTACTGAACATGGAGAAATAGTTGTGCTCGATCCTTAGACACACGGGTTACTACAGGAAATTCATTCAAGGCTATGCGTTGATTACTGCCCCTATGGAAAAATTTCTCAATAAGGATGTTTCATTCTTTTGCAATGATGAATGTCAAAAGAGCTTCGAGCTACTAAAGGAAAAGATGGTCTCGGCACCTATTCTCATCTTTCCGGATTGGGAGAAGGTATTTCATATTCACGTCGATGCATCCTGAATTGCTCTTGGGGTTGTCCTTATGTAGCCAGGTGAAGGAGATATTGACCATCTGGTTGCCTTTGCAATTAGGAAGCTCTCTGGAGCGGAACGCAACTACTCCACCACATAGCAGGAGGGATTGGCCATGGTTTACGCATTATAGAAATATCGACATTACTTGTTAGGAGGACACTTCAAAATGTTCATAAACCATTCAAATTTAAAGTACCTAGTCAATAAGCCTCTCTTGGGGGGGAAATATGCTGGTGGCTACTGCTATTTTAGGAATATGACTTTGAAATCATAGTCAAGCTAGGAATGTTGAATGGTGGGCCAGACCACTTGTCCCAAATAGAGAGTGGTGATGAGCCAACTGACCTAGAAGCCAGATTTCCTGATGCACAGCTATTTTCTATCAGGGTAGTATATGCACACCTCACTAATATCATTCATTTCTTGACTACGAAGACGACACCTCCAGAGTAATTTGTATAGCAGAAAAAAGAGTTAGTCACCCGAGCAACAGATTTTACCATCATCACAGGTCAATTATATAAGATGGGGAAGATGAAGTATTGCAGCGATATGTGTTGGAGCACGAAAGGCATTCTATCTTGGCAGATGCTCACGGCAGAGTAGCAGGAGCTCACTACGCAGGGAAATCAGTGACGCAGAAGATGTTGAGGGCCGGGTTATGGTGGCCAACCTTGCATACTAATGCCCACGACTATTATAGAGCTTGTGATACGTGCCAACGAACAGGGAGGCCATACTGCAGAGATGAAATGCCCCTTTAACCACAAATGGCTCTACAAGCATTTGATAAGTGGGCTATCGATTTAATCAGGCCTATCAACCCCCCAGGAAAGAAGACAGGTGTGCGCTATATTATTACGGCCACTATTTATGTAACCAGGTGGGCAGAAGCGCAAGAAGTAAAGGATTGTACTACGGATACAGCTGCGCATTTCATCTTTGAACACATCCTGACCTGATTTGGATGTTCAAAGATTCTCATGAGTGATAGAGGTACGCACTTTGTTAATGAAACAATCTGAGCTTTGACCAAGGAATTCCGGATCCATCATACAAAGAGCATGCCAGATCACCCCCAGGCCGATGACGTGATTGAATATTTTAATAAAATATTTGAGCAAGCACTGACCAAGGTATGCAATGCTGATCACAGTGATTGGGACGTACGCATCCCGTCGGTCCTCTAGGCCTATCGAACAACCTGCAAGAAGTTAATAGGAAAAACCCCATTTAGGATGGTTTATGGTAAAGAAGCTGTTAAGCCCATGGAGTATATCGTTCCTAGTCTACGTATCATAGCATTTACAAACATGGCATAACCGTACATCATGGAGGAGCGATTAGTGCAACTTATGGCTTTAGAGGAAGATCGATTTATTGTGAATTTCCATCAGCAAGTCTAGAAGGCCTGTGATAAAGCCTGTCATGACCCACACACTTGCCAGAAGACCTTTACAAAAGGCCAATTGGTCCTCTTGTACGATAGCTAGTTTGCAAAGCATCCTGGGAAGTTCCAACAACATTGGCTTGGTCCCTACACAATTAAGGAGATCACAGATGGAAGAGCGGTTAGGCGTGCTACCCTATGCGGAGATATGCTACCAAGCTACATCAATGGTAGCCAGCTCAAATTGTATTGGATCAAATGACTCTATGACCGGAGTAGCCATACAGGCACAGGTGGAGACCCCACCACCACAGTGACTCGGGACGAGTCACAAGATTGTGTTAGGGGACTGTTGGAATAGGATCTCCTACAAAAGCTACGAATCTGATCCATTTTTGTATATTTTTTTTTATATTTAGTCTAACGCAGGGGTTTTGGGGTGGGTCAAAGCCCCTAATGCATTGTAAGTGGGTCAAGGGTAGACCAAGAGTTCGCAAACCATGGTTTGCAGACCATTGGATGCATAGGTTAAAGTAGTATAAGTAACTGAACCTTTTTGAGTTGTAAGGAAGATATTAAAATAAGATTGGTGCGAATTGAGAATTAGTAGATCTGTTTTGGGGTTTTTCGAGAAAGGACTCCTGCTGGCTGTGTCCATGGAGATCCTTAGTCCTGCTGTGTGCAGACCCTGCTACTGTATGCGCAGGTTGGGTTTTGGGTATTGTAAAAGGATCTGAAGGATTAATGAATGTGGAAGGCTGTTGAATATCTGAATCTATTGGACTTATGAATCTGTGATATCTGATGATGTATGCTCTATGTCATTGAGTTAAGCTGTGAAAGTACTTGTGTTACTTGTTTATACTACGATGTGGATCTGTTATGTTATGCATAAGAATATATTGAGATCCTCCAATAACTATGTTAAGTACTTATGCTGTGTTGACAATTGATTTGAATCTGTTTATTAGACTTTAGGCAAGAATAGCTGTGATAGTTGCTTTATTGTCCTGTATCTGTTATTTATTGTGATTATATATGGTATTACGCACGTGGATGTGAAGGGACTGATAGATCTGAGTTATATAATATGCGATCTGATATTTGTGAAGTCAAACAAAACTCTGCCTGACTTACTTGCCCTCTCCCAAGGTGCAGAAACCTGGTTCTAACACCCTCCTGTACTACTTCGGGTGAGACTTTGGCCTACGCAAGGACATCATTGTCAAAAGGGATAGTATTATAGGGTTTTTTTGGCAAACCTTCACCTCCGAACCTGGGTCAATACCCCTCAAGCCAGCATGCACTCTTGGCCTCAATTAGTTTGCTTTGAAACCAAATATTTTTCTAAGTCTGGGACATAGGAAAAGGGGTTAACATGATGAGTTTTAGACATAAAACCATGTGTGATATATATGCAGGGGCATTAGACACTAGCCAACAATGTAGGAGTTTTTTCCACATGTTTTGGCTAGGAGGGATCAAAATCATTCAAATTTGTAACAACAAGGTGTCAATACCTTATCTGCGTATTGCATTTAGGTCAGTTAGAGTGAGTAGAAGTCAAATAGCTTTAAGTTCAGTCCATCTGTCATGTTCAATGATTTGAATGAATGTAATTAGGACTTTTGTTAGATTAGAAATAGTCCTGAAAGAGGAACCGAAGAGACACATAATAATACATATAAATTGTATTCCCCGGATGCATTGAGGGGGGAGATTTCTGCAGTAAAATTTGAGTGTTAAGAAATTTCTTCCTGTTGAATAAATTTTGTTTCCCATTGATTATCAAATTGTCTTGAATTGATCTTTGTGAGGGAATTTGTTTAATTGCAAGGTGGTTGAACACTGTTCTATGTATAATTGTTGAATAGAGTTGCTGTGTAATCTCCACATGCCTCTTTGTCCATTATTGATCATAGATTTCTCTTGAATGTTCGGAATTAGGTCTATTGAGATAAACCCCTATAATAAATCTTGAAGGGACATACTGGACCTTGTTGTAGGTGTCGAGTCGTGTGTATGCCTCAAGTCTTTGAAAGAGAACACCAGTAGTGTGGTTGCCCATAGAATTGTGGACTTCTGGTCGTAGTGGAATAACCCGCTTATAAGAGAAATAGACTTGTTTTTTCGTTAATTGAAAATTATGTCTCGAGGTTAGACCCTGAGTTAGTGAACCGGAGAGCATACGAGTAGTGTTAAGCCCAGTGAAACTCCAGTCAATCACTGTATGAAACCGGAAGCAGTTTTGATCGCACCGCTTTTGTACAGAAGGGAAACCACTCAAATAGCAAGAGATCCTGTGAAAATCCACCACGTCGATGGGGCAATACCGCCTCATCGCTCCCTCATCATGCGTTAACTGTTGACGGTGAATTCAGCGCGATATTGACGTACACCGTCCGATCTGGAGGCTGAATATCGAATGGTGATCACAGTCAAAAGAGCTTAGGAGATAAGCCAAGGTATGGATGTTGAATTAAATTGAATTCTGACGATTGTATAGGTGGGCCCGGGGCCTAAGTGTTGTTATAATCATTTTGATTGTAATGAGTCGAGTTATTGATATAAATTCCCTAAGGTGTAAACCTTAGTTATAAGGTTTGACGATAGAGTTGAAGTCTGTAAACATATTAAATGTTACCAAAGGTCTTAACATTGGAATGAATACAATATAATTTTCATACGTATATGACTGTGTGCGTGCGATCAAAGAGCACAAGTAACAATATATAGGTGGCTTATAACCAAATTTGGTTATGGTATTTATTTGTCAATTTCTCTGGAATTGATAAATAAATTTGTAAAAGAGATTAAGAAGACTTCTTATGTTGAATTAAGCTAAATAAAGGGGCTCATGTATAGAAATTAGAGACCAGCTCTCCTTGGGGACCAGATTCAACTTTTTTGCTGTCAGTTGTGGTATTAGAGATGTTTTTGAGTTGTTTATGAAGAGAATTAACATGGAAATCCAAGTTGGTAGAGGTGCTGGCAGAAGGAGAGGCTGACCTATTGCCAATGCAGAAGTGTTGGAGACCTTCCAGAGGTTCGAAGCCAAAATGGATGCCATGGAGCTAGGATAGCCCAGAGATCGTGAAGACATCAGTGAACCTGAATTAGAAGAATATGGAGAAAATGCTGAGATTCCTCCTGACATGAGGCTCCTGAGAACTATTTTGGGGTCTGCAGTTAAGCCCAGGATTGAAGTGTCAAGTTTTGTAGGAGGACTACATCCAGAAGAGCTGGTGGACTGGATTAATGAAATGAAAAACTGCTTTGACTATGAAGAAATGAGCGAAGATAAGAAGGTCAAGTTTGCAGTAACAAAGCTAAAGGGACATGCTGCACTTTGGTGGGATGGAGTGCAAACAAAAAGAAGGAGATCTGGCAAACAACCTATCAAAAGCTGGACCCGAATGATGGCTAAGTTAAAAGGTAAATTCTTGCCTAGTGATTATTAGCTAACAGTTTTTAGGCAAATGAAAAACCTGAGACAGAGGTTGCTGACAGCAAAGGAATACATAGAAGAATTCTATAGAGTAAGTATAAGAGCTGGGCAGTTTCAGGACACACCAGAGAAGGTTTCCAGATATGTAAATGTTCTCAAGCTGGAGATCCAAGATAAAATTGGTCTTCTGTCTCCTAAGATAGTTGAAGAGGCCTATCAGATGGCCTTGAAAGCAGAGGAGAAATTCCTAAGAAAGCAGTCTGCCAAAGGGAGAGGTACTTTCCGTGGAAAGGGAATTTAGGGTGGTAGAGGAAAGCCTACTACACCTAGAGATGGAGCTAATAGTAGCTCACCTCAGAATGCGTCTACGGAGGGTGATGCAAGAGGCAGAAGGGGTTCTTACAGAGGAAGAGGAGGGAGAGACAGAGGTAGAGAATTGAGGTGCTATAGATGTCATCAAGTGGGACAGAAGCACTATGAGTGCCCAGAGAATATGGGTGCTGATCCAAGAAATTATATTATTGCTCAAGCTAGAGAAGAGGCAACAATTGAAGAAGAAATCCTACCAGAGAGGGGAGAATCCTTGGTGGTCAATAAGGTCCTGTTGAAACAAGCCAAAGAGGTCAGTGAGCCTGCACAAAGGAAGACTTTGTTTAGGATCATATGCAAAGTCCAGGCGAAATGTTGCTAGCTAGTCATTGATAGTGGTATCACAGACAATCTAGTTTCCACTGAGGTGATAGAGAAGTTGAAGCTGAAGACAAGGGAGCATCCAACTCCCTACAAGGTGTCCTGGTTGCATAAAGGGCACCAGCTGATTGTAAAGAACAGTGTGAGATAGAGCTACAAATGGGAAACTATAAAGACAAAGTCATGTGTGATGTGATGCCCATGGATGTGTGTCACATACTGCTGGGTAGAACTTGGAAGTTTGACAGAGCAACAGTGCATGATGGCAAGAAGAACACTTACAAGTTCTTCAAAGTTGGGGTACATCATACATTGATACCCATGGAAGAAGGAGAGCCATCAAGCAGAGTGGCTGATCCAAAGACCTTGTTGCTGAGCGAGAAGGAATATCTACAGCATATTGAAGAAGAAGAGGTAAGCTTTGCTTTAGTTTGCAAGCCTAAGGTAGTTCTTACTTCTACAAAGATTTCTGATTTGCCAATAGAAATCCAAGAGATGTTAGATAGTTATTGTGACATTGTTGTGGATGATTTACCTGATGAGCTGCCACTTGTGAGAAAGATCGGCCATCAGATAGATTTTATCCCTGGTTCAAATTTTCCAAATAAGGCAGCCTATAGAATGACTCCCATAGAAAATGAGGAAATCAGGAAGCAGGTACAGGAATTGGTGGACAAGGGACTGATCAGAGAAAGTTTCAGTCCATGTGTAGTGCCAGCAGTATTGAGCCTAAAGAAAGATGGAGGCTGGAGACTGTGTATTGATTCCAGATTAGTCAATAAGATAAAAATCGGGTACAAATTCCCTTTGCCCAGAGTTGAGGATTTAATGGATTGTTTGAGTGGTGACAAATATTTTTCAAAGTTAGATTTAAAAAGTGGATATCATCAGATTAGAATAAAGGAGGGTGATGAATGGAAAACTACCTTTAAAACGAATGAAGGACTGTATGAATGGATGGTAATGCCTTTTGGTTTTTCTAATGCACCTAGCACTTTTATGAGACTTATGAAAGAAGTGTTGAAAGAATTCATTGGTAAATTTGTGATAGTATATCTGGATGATATATTAGTTTTCAGCAAAACTAAAGAAGAAAAAATAAGGCATCTTAATTATGTCTTGAAGAAGCTTCACCAAGAGAAACTGCTGATAAACTTAAAGAAATGATCATTCATGAAGGAAGAGTTGGTGTATTTGGGCTTTGTTATCTCTGCAGAAGGATTGAAGATGGACCTATAAAAGGTTAAGGCAATTATGGAGTGGCCTTCACCCAGAAATGTTTTTGAGGTAAGAAGATTCCATGGAGTTGCCAGTTTTTACAAGAAATTCATAAGGAACTTCAGTAAGATTAATGCACCCATCATTGAGACAATAAAAAAGAGAAAACAACCATTTAAATGGATCGCTGAAGCATAAATAAACTTTAAAATTTTGAAACAAAATATAACTGAAAAGCTTGTTTTGATTCTGCCTGATTTTTCTAAACCATTTCAAGTGAAGTGTGATGCGAGTGGAGAAGCCATTGGAGCTGTGCTAAGTCATGATGATAGGCCTGTAGCTTATTTAAGTGAAAAGCTGAATGACACTAGAGGGAAGTATTCCTCTTATGAGAAGTAATTCTATGCAGTTGTTTAGGCATTGAAAAAGTGGAGGCATTATTTAATGTCAAAAGAATTTGTATTATACTCTGACAATCATGCTTTGTAGTACATTGTACAACAGCCCAAGTTAAATCATAAGCATGCCAAATGGGTTGAGTACCTCCAAATTTTTAACTTTGTTTTGAAACATATAAGTGGCCAAGAAAATAAAGTAGTTGATGCTTTGAGTAGGAGGCACATGCTCGTTCAAGAGACCAATTTTGAAGTTGTAGGATTTGATTTTCTCAAGGAACTGTATAAAATAGATTCATATTTTAAGGAAGCATTTGAAGCATGTTGTAACCGTGTTCTAACAAATAGAAGCCAGTGGCTGGATTATTTCTTGCAGGAGGACTTATTATTTAGGAGAAACCAACTGTGTGTACCAAAATGTTCCATGAGAGAAAATTTGATCAAGGAGAAGCATGGTGGTGGACTTGCTAGGCACTTTGGTACCGATAAAACTTATGAACAGTTGAGTCACTTTTATTATTGGCCCAAGATGAGAGAAGAAGTGGAAAATTTTGTGAAAAATTGCAAAATCTATCAATATGCCAAAGGAAGGAGCCAGAATGCAGAATTGTACACTCCCTTGCCTATTCCAGATAGGCCTTGGGACATGGTGAGTATGGATTTTGTTCTAGGATGGCCCAAGACTTAGAGAGGGAATGATGCAGTCTTTGTTGTAGTGGACAGAGTTTCCAAAATGGCACATTTTATTCCATGTTATAAAACTAGTGATTCCACCCATGTTGCTAACTTGTTTTTCAAAGAAGTTGTTAGGTTGCATGGGTTGCCCAAGAGTATTGTTTCAGAAAAATACACCAGGTTTGTGGGCCATTTTTGGAGGAAATTGTGGACGAAACTTGGTACCAACTTGAGTTTCAGCTCAGCTTATCATCCCCAGACTGATGGATAAACTAAGGTAGTGAATAGAAGTATGGGAAATTTGTTGAGAATTCTTGCAGGAGAGCATCCCAAGCAGTGGGATCATATTTTTCCCCAGGCAGAATATGCATATAATGACTCACCAAACAGAGGCACAGGGCAAATTCCATTCCATATTGTTTATGGAATGCACCCCAGAGGAACATCAGAGTTAAGAAATCTGGGAAAGGCAGAACTGAGGAGTGCTGATGGTGAGGAATTTTCTTCAGAAATCCAAGCCATACATGAACAAGTGAAACAACAGCTACAAGGCAGCAACATCAAATACAAAGGCAGAGGAGACTTGAGCAGAAGAGAAGTCCATTTTGAAGTATGAGATCTGGTTTTGGCACACTTGAGAAAGGAGAGATTCCCAAAGAAGCAGTATAAAAAACTGAAGTTTAAAAATATTGGGCCATGCAAGATACTTAGAAATTTTTCTGCTAAGACTTCTGAGATTGAATTGCCTCCTGATGTTGGAATACCTCCCATTTTTAATGTTGCATATTTGTACAAGTATGAAGATGATGGTGCAGAAGAAGGACCAGTAGACAAGGAAAAGATTGAATGGACAAAGCAGCTACCTCCAGCACAACCCCTCCAGCCAGAGAGAGTATTGGACAAAAGAGTGTTCAGGAAGACCATAGGACAAGAGTACTTTCAGTACTTAATCAAATGGAAGGACAAGCTAGAGGAAGATGCCACTTGGGTGACTGAAGGAATGTTGCAGAAGATAGGCAGATCAGTGGAGGAGCTCATGGATAGGATTCCATGAAGATAATTGCCCTCGGGAGTCTGATGCAGGGGAATTAGACACTAGCCAGCAATGTAGGAGTTTTTTCCACATGTTGCGGCTAGGAGGGATCAAAATAATTTTAATTTGTAACAACAAGGTGTCAATACCTTAGCTTCCTGTTTCATTTAGGTCAGTTAGAGTCAGTAGAAGTCGAATAGCTTTAAGTTCAGTCCATCTGTCATGTTCAGTTATTCGAATGAATTTAATTAGGCCTTTTGTTAGATTAGAAACAGTCCTCAGAGAGGAACCGAAGAGACACATAATAATAAATATAAATTTTATTCCCCAGATGCATTAAGGGGGGAGATTTCTGCAGTAAAATCTGAGTGTTAAGCAATTGCTTCCTGTTGAATAAATTTCGCTGCTCGTTGATTATCAAATTGTATTGAATTGATCTTTGTGAGGGAATTTGTTTAATTGCGAGGTGGTTGAACACTGTTCTGTGTATAATTTTTGAATAGAGTTGCTGTGTAATCTCCGCGTGCCTCTTTGTCCATTGTTGATCATCGATTTCTCTTGAATGGTCAGAATTAGCTCTGTTGAGATAGACCCCTGTAAGAAACCTTGAAGGGATGTACTGGACCTTGCTGTATGTGTCGAGTTGTGGTTTCCCATAGAACTGTGGACTTCTGGTCATAGTGGAAGAACCCGCTTATAAGAGAAATAGAATTGTTTTCTCGTTAATTGAAAATTTTGTCTTGAGGTTAGACCCTGAGTTAGTGAACCAGAGAGCATACAAGGAGTAGTGTTAACCTCATTGAAACTCCAGTCAATCACTCTATGAAACCGGAAGAAGATTTGATCGCACCGTTTTTGTACGTAAGGGAAACCATTCAAATAGCAAGTGATACTGTCAAAAGCCGCCACGTCGTGGGGCAATACCGCCTCATCGGTCCCTGATCGCGCGTTAACTGTCGATGACAAAGTCAGCGCAATATTAATGCACACCATTCGATCTAGAGGCTGACTATCGAATGGTGATTGCAATCAAAAGAGCTCGGGAGATAATCCAAGGTATGGACATTGAATTAAATTGAATTCTGTTGGTTGTATAGGTGGGCCCAGGGCCTAAGGGTTTTTATAAGTGTTTTTATTGTAATGAGTCGGGCTATTGATATAAAGTCCCGAAGGTGGCAACCTTAGTTATAAGGTTCAACGATAGAGTTGAAGTCTGTAAACATATTAAATGTTACGAAAGGTCTTAACATTGGAATGAATACAATATAATTTTCATACGTATATGACTATGTGCATGGGATTAAAGAGCACAAGTAACAATATATAGGTGGCTTATAACCAAAGTTGGTTATGGTATTTATTTGTCAAGCTCTCTGAAATTGATAAATAAATTTTTAAAAGAGATTGAGAAGACTTCTTGTGTTGAATTAAGCTAAATAAAGGGGCTCATGAACAAAAATTAGAGACCAGCTCTCCTTGGGGGCCAGATTCAATTTTGTTGCTATCAGATATCTACCAACATATCGATAAAACTTAGAGACTCTTTGGCAATGCTAATTATACATCAAAATGCCACTTTTCATGCATTCCCCAAGTACAATGAGTGAAGTGTGTGTGGCTACAACCCAAAAGTGTCATTTTACAATAACAAAGATATTACGACCATCAAATGCACCTAAAGACATTCTAATAAATCCGGCAATATTTAAGACCACTCAAGAAAAATTGAAAAACATAAAATAACATGAGACGACATTTTATGATCAAGGAGACACATTAGATAGGATAGTGATCGTAGGTTCCAAAATTCAAATGTAGTGAAATTTTTCGAGGGTGTTGTAGCAACAAAAATAGATCCATATCTTGTAAAAGGATAATGCAATAACCTTATCACAGTATGATTTTATTAAAAGAACCACTTGAATGTTATCATTCACTTATGAACTAGTATGGTGATGGATTATTTTCTTCATTACCCTTTTGCAATTTTATGGGCGTTCTTTATTTTTTTCTAAGAAATTCCCTTTCATTTTTCGAGATCATTGATCATCTATCTTTATGAATTATCTTGTAATATTTGTAAAGTTGATCCTTGACTATAGTTTCTCTCATTTTTTTAGATAACATTATTCATATTGTCCGGGGGAGTCTAGTTCTAGTTCCATAGGGATGAAGTATCTGTTATTATTTGTTTCTCAGAGAAAGAAATTTCTAGGATAACATGTCATTTTTGGTTATGAAAATGTAATTTCCAAACAAGTAATACGAATCACATGATTTTTCATCGATCCTCGTAAGATCTTATAATGCACGAAACTATTTTATATTTCATTGACAATTTGAACCATCACATTCCTTTCTATCTAATTTTTTTGTTTCAAATACCTTCTCATTAATGTATAAATGAACGTATACACTTAAATCAGTGATTGAGTTAACATTTATCTATGTTCTTTGATGACCCGTCTATCTTCGCTCCACTTTCATCTTGTAAAGTCATACTGATCCTAGATTAACATTATTTAAAAGAAGGGAAAAATATTTTTTGAAATCAGACTGCATGGATGAAAATTCTTCATATTCATGTTTAATTAAATTTATATGAACTTATTATTCATGTTCTTATAAAGAAAATGAGTTATATCTTGGATTTTATATTTAACATTCTTCCATTAAATTCAGTAGAAGACATATATGATAATATTCCACATATTGAAAGAGGAGTACTACCTCTATAGAAAAGAGGAGAGACTTTCTTGGTCCCCAAAATATTTTCTCTCAATGTTTTTCACTTTTCCATTGACAAGAAAAAAAATCAACATTATTATCCTAGATTTTCTACTCAATTTTGTCATCATATCAATAAGTGGCTCATAATGAGGCGATGTTCAAGAAATCTATCTCTGTTTGGATGTATTTTGTTGGCCACTATGGAACTTTGAAACCATGTGTTACTTGGAGAATCTAATACACAAATTTGACTGTAGGGAATTTAAAACTATTGGTGTACTCTAGCACTATCTAGTCTTTATCCTATTATAGAGTTGTCTATCTCATGTACTAGTCATCATAGCTCCCTACAATGTGGAATTCCTTCTTGTGGGCATCATCAAAATCTACCAGAGTGGATCTTTCCTTCAATAAAATAGACTCATTTTCATTGTGTCTCTCCTAATAACATTCCCACCAATCTTTGACATGGGGATCGACTTTCAGGAGTATGGAGGTGATATTTTCATTAATGAAAACATTTTGGATAGAGTAATAGCTCTCTAATATATTTAACCATTTTTGCAAAGCATCTGCATTTATTTATCCTTAAAATAAGTGGATATTGAATTTAGCATTTACCTTGTATGTTCAAACCTCTAAGGTTGTCGATTGTCGGAGGTACTTATGTTTCTATTAGAATATAGTAAAGGATCTGGGTGAAATTGTCAATTGTCTCATTCTTTTTTTTACACAAATTCTTCCTACAGCTACATCATCTCTCTTTTATTTCACCATAGGAGGTCACTTGTGTTGGTGACAACAATGGTTCCCAGGTGAAATTAGTTTGACAGCCAACTCTTTGTACCATAACCTCATTAGGTACATGTAAGGAGAGACAACATGGAGTAGGTAGTTATGATGCCATTGATGCAAGTTGTACAAGTTAATGAAATGAAAGGAGGGAAAAGAAACAAAACACCCATAGAGAAATATGATAAAGAGAACAATAATATAGTGAAATCCCAGCTTCTATTAATAAATAAAATAGCAAACACAACTTGGCCAGAATAGTGGTAGCTATCTATGAAGATAGAGATGAAAACTACATGAATTTGTGAAAAACTATTACCAAGGCCAAAATAATGTCCTTTTAATATAAAAAGTAGCCCTAGAGGTTAAAAATCCTAACCATAGAAGATGAAGGGCCGAAAGGTTTACAGGCCATGAGATGGTTAATTAGTTCATCAACCTCCTAGGAGTGTGACTTTTGAATACAATCTCCATTTGGAACACACAATATCTTGTTAGAAAGAACTATCAAAGAATGACAACTTTCAATTAGGTTTAATACATCTCATGGAAATCCTTGATCTACCAAATTTCCAAAGGAGATTGTTTAGGGCCTCAAAATGACCCTAGAAGTTTGGGACCCGAAAAACCATAAAAGAACTTCCAAGAAGGTAAATAACCATTGATTTAGTGGAAGAGTTGGGTGGTGACCCATACCGACATAGATGAAACCCTCAATCATTAATATATGCAAACCATCAATCCCCACTACCCAATCTCTCTACGAGTCTAGATATAAATTTATTTGAACCCTAAAGCCAGCTTTATTGGATAAGCTCACTTTAAAATATGATATAAATGTTGAAGCCCTTTACCTTTCGTAAACATTATTGATTCTTGTAATAATACTCATTGTGATAATTCTTTCTTTTCATATGCACTTTCAAACGAGGATAATGTAGAGATAAAGCTATGCAAATGAAGATGCCATGCACTTTTTTAAATAGTGAAAGTCCTATCATAACTCAATTGTCAAACCAATAGAAGAAACAACCATCACTGAATCATATACTTACATCCTCACAAATTGCTATAAAAAATTTACATACTTGTTAAATTATCTTTTAAAATTTACAATCAATACAAATAAATGACACTTTTCTTGATGTCAAAATGTATTATAAGTTAAAAAAATATTTTATAAATAACACTTTTCTTGATATAAAAATGTATTATATATATTTATATATATATTACTAAATTTAGTTAATAATTATGTTTTCTCTTCGCTATTAAAAAACAACACCCAAATACGAACATCTCAGATAAAACTAAATAATTTAAAACATTAATAAAAAAGTAACAAACACGTTACTTCACTAACCGACCAAGCTCTCCATCAATAATAAACAAAATTTAAACATCACTTTCTAAAGTTTCAATTCGTGCTAATTCAGTCAAATAACAACTTGTTTAATCAAGAAGGATCTTTTAAAGGGAAAACTTGAACCACTAAACAACTTTTCGTGGAGTTTAAGTTTCCATACGCGCATTATTTATTCGAATAAAATATATAAAAAAAGTCTAAAGGAACCATATATCACATCCTTAGATGGCTATATTTCTCCAATCGTGATTGTGACTTTATTAAACTTTAGTGTTATATTTACTTGAGTGAAATGCCCTTTGAAAGCAATTTTTAATTGTGGAGACAAAAATTTGAAAGATCATTGTCACTTTGAAGGTATTTAACATAATCGTCACGCTGAAGGTATTCAATATAACTTTTATAATGTTTTCAGTGCTTCCAACGAAGTTTGGCCCAAATGTTAAAATATGGAAACCATGTATTATGTTTGGAGTTAATGGAATTGGTGTCTATCAATTTTTTTTTTTTAATTTGAAATAAAAAGGTAATAGGTTTAAAGTTATTATCATTTGAAAATTTTAGAATATTTGAAAATTTATGTTAGTTTAATTTTATATTTATGTTTATTTAATTAATAAAATTGATATATTTGGATTTGGATGACCAATAGAGAGAGGAAGGGGAGCGAGAGCGGGAGTGATTGCCACCACCCCATCAAATTAATAGGCAGGGGACATGCAACATGCTCTTTGGAAGATGTCATAAACCTTGACTTGGATCATTATGTTGCCTTGGGTTTGATGATTGGAGAGAAATGATGGTTGAGGACACTTTGATGGACACAAGGAGGACGACACATTCATGGTGAGAGCAAGCACAAATGTGCAGAGGTGATATGGCAGTCAAAATATCTATATTTGGCAACATATTACAATCTAATCGTTCATTAATGTTAACAAATATTCACCAGAGGAGGTGATGTCGAATGACGGAACATATGGCATGGCCCATGGGAGAGAGTGCTTATTTTTGCAATGCATGTTGATAGTTATGTGGTTGGGAGATGTTGCAACTTGGAGCGCGCCAATGGGGAGAGGGGTAGCTGAGCATGGTTAGGTAGAGCTTAGGGCCGCAAAGAAAATTGAATACGAGGTGAATTACAATTTTTGCAATGGATTTTTTCGTTTGTGAAGGTAGATAACCACATTGGGAGTGTCATCTCTAGTTGGGAAAGTGAAAGGCTAGTCAATCTCACCTACAAAGGAGGAAGTGCATTTGAGGATCACTGGTGGAAGGTCTAGGCATGTTCTTGGCACATAACTCTTCATAAGAAGCAAGACTTTGGACAAGGGATGAGGATGGGGTGGTTTGGGCATGCAGGTTGTAACACTTTCACACTCTCTCCACATATTCCCTGTTCAAAATTCTTGATCTATGGTGTGATTGGTTTTGAAACTTGTTTTCATGAAGTAATTTGGTAGACCCCCTTATTAGTTGTTGGGGTGTCAGTTGCATTTGGTAATACACATATATAAGGTATTACTTTTGTTTTCACGGATGGGAAATAGAGTAGGGATAAGACTCTTATCAGAACCCAGTTTGATACTTACCCCATGAGGAATAGAAGAATTTGGAGAAGGGCGTTGGACTCTTCTTCTACGATATTTAGGTTATTAGCTAGCCTTGGATATGGGAGACTGGTGCCTAAGAGACATCATTTCCCTAATATGGGGAAAACTTTGTTTAGGGAGGTGAAACATATAGGTGGATGGAGAAGAGAAACTATGATAACTCATCATCGTATAGTGAAGGTGAAAATTTCTCTCTTGTGTGGCTGGGCATAGAGAAACAACGATTTGTTTCCTATGTGGACCTTGTGGGGTGTGTGAATTCCACGCCCAGACTCTGGTAGTGGGTCGTCCTTGGGAGGGGTAAAGTGCTAGAAAATTATCTAGTAACTCAGGGACAATAGTCACAAGGAGTAGGGAAACATCATAGTGGAGTTAACATGGGCTCTCATTTCTTCAACTTAGAGATATCTAGTGTTTTTTAACAATTATAAAACTTAGAAGATTGTTTATCTTTCAGTCCCAATGGGTAGAGGTATTCTCACCATGTCGAGAGAGAGAGAGAGAGAGAGAGAGAGAGAAGCCTAGGAGTGGAGCAACATAGTATGAAGAAAGAGCTCGTCACAGGAACTCGCACTTTCAAAATAAACCAAAAAGCTTTCCAACTAGGCACCATGAATAATTTCCTATGCATATTCAAGAGGGGTTGTCAAGATTGGAAATAGAGGCCTCCTGAAAAAGAACCTTCCTTTCAGATTTAGAAGTGAGATAATAGTAGGAAGAATGTATCCCGGACACAAAGAAGACAAGGAGAAGAGAAAATGAGTACATGCAGGAAATAAATCTCTATTGGAAAATGAAATTTCTCCCACGACGTCTGCTCCTAGAAAATTAGGAAGCGAGAAGGGATTTATTACAAACTATGGATCACATGCTTTTCAAACTTAGGCACTATGATTGTAGACTAGAAACTATGGATCAGAGGTTGCAACAAATTGAAAAACACCCCAGCATTCCACGAACAATTCCTAGACCTGTGGAAACCCCACCTAACCCTATTCTAGTAGATGTTTCAAACTTTAATCTAGCTCCATGCGCATGTGATGGATTTTGATGATGATTATGGATTTCCTCTTATTTTTTCTAATGGTGATGGCTAAGCAGATGAATTTCCTAGTATATTTATGTTTAGTTATAATAGAAATTGTTAGTAACTCATAACCCTTCCAAGGGCTCAATTTTAGGTAGGGTTTGGTCTTTGAAGTGAGAGATTAAAATGACTTATAAACTATTTTGATGTAATTTACTAATTTTATCATAATAAAATTCATCTTTAAAATATATATATATATATATATATATATATATATATATATATATATATATATAATTTTTTACGTAAAAATAATTAAACACATATAATGTCAAATATATACACTTTATTGATTAATGTTATCCAATTACATATAAGAATGTGATGCGTATTTCTCTGACCTTCTAATATGAGATTATTTTGTTATCTCAAAATAATTATTGAAAAAGATTGCCCTTCTTAGTTTCAGCTTAACAACTCATAAATGTCAGTACATTTGGTTACTAAAGTTAATCCATAATGAGTTTTACTCAAACGAAAAGCCCATAAATACATGACCTGAAAAATGTTTTCTCTTAATCCATTATCCTTCTTGTTGAAAATAGTGAGAATTCCGATTGTGAAAAAGTGCAATGTCGTGCAAGCCACATTGATTAATTCATGGACAATTCATTATTTATGTGGTGCTTCTACCTACTTTCGGAAAATTCATTATTTATGTGGTGCTTCTACGTACTTTCGGTCTATTATTAATGCAACCTTTAGAGTGTGTAATTAGGTGGACACTTTGGAGTGTGTAATTAGGGTGGACATTTGGTGCATGGAGTAGCGGGTGTGGCATACGGTAAGAGCGAGGAGTCGAGCTTGGTCTTGGACGTCCCTTCACATTAAATTTCCCTGCGTGGCGTGGCAAAGAACTTGGTTGAAATACACGGGAGGTGAGGTACTTCACCACCTTCCCCACGTTTGTGGTTTCACGATAAGTTTATAGGTGAATTCATTGTTGATTGATGGTTCAATTTTCATGCTGTTTTGTTTTGAGTTTGGTGGTTTTGCAAGGCATTATTCCTTCACTTCTCTTTAGCCAATGTTTTGTGTTTTTGTTGCACTTAATGGAGTAGGTGTTGGTTTTTGAATTGGTGGTTGTATTATCGAATTCCACTTTGGTGGGATATGAATTTTTAGGTATTTTTTACTTGTGCTTAATGTTGGTTTACGATTTTTGGTATTCTAGTCATTTCTCCATTTGGTATGAAGCTTGGTCTTTATTTATGAAATGGGTACAATTACATCATATAAGTTGGGTCTCATGTAATGTCTACCTGTATTTTCCGACCACATTACTCGAATTTTCGAATGTAGCATCAAGTATTAACTTTCTCAATTACTTGTCCTCATTGAATTTTCATCCTATTCTTGTCTTCTGGTCAGATTCTAATAATGGGTTGTTAGAACAGTAGGATTTTATTGAGGGTCATTGGGTAGTAGCTCCTCCTTGGTACCCTTCACCTGTCACTTGGATTTCGTACATACCTAAATATATCTTCCTATGGTTGGATTCATTTTACAATTCTCTTCTCTAATCTTTTGGGGATGATACTATTGTATTTGTTAGTTTGGAGTTGTTCAAGGAGTCTTGGGTCATTGTCTTAAAGTATTGTTTTTCTGCTTTTTTTTCATCAGTTTTTTGTGTGTCTAAAGTCATGAGTCACGAGGGCGGTAGTGATTCTGTTGGGGGACGAGGGAACCATCGTTCAGCAGGTAGATCCTTTTCATCCTTATCCAATGGGGTTACACTCATGGTGCACAAAGACATTTTCTTACTGGAAGCCATGGAATCCAGAGAAAGTTCCTATTACTCGGATTCAGAGATCCTCAAAGAAAATTTAAAAGGGTTTCAAAACCTTGGAAAGATGCAAAAAAAAGTGGTTGATTTTTCTGCACTCCTTGGTTGCACAATTATAGACAAATGCTTTGATTCGTCTAGTTATGAAAAATAAGTAGGTAACCAACTATGTTCTCTGGCATAGAGGACATCAAGAGGATTCTAAAATTATCACGTTTAAGGTAAATGGCTTGGATGGTCATCTCTCTTGTGTAGAGAGAAATTTTCTATTGAATTTTGATTTTTGGGACCTTACAGACCCTCCAAGAGATCCCACTGTAACACCTTTTTCTAGCTCTTAAAAACCCTTTGTTCCTATGTCAGATTATTTAATGTATGGATGAATTTGTCATAGTGTAATGACAATGTGTGCCATTATTATTTCTTATCCTTCTTTTGGGAATACTAATGCATAGAGAGTAGTTGTCTCCAATTTATGTGTCTCTGGTTCATGTCTTTAAAGTTGAGTCGTTCGCAATAGAGGATGACGATTGTTGTTCATGTTTAGTCTCCTTGGTTGATGGTGGATGCACAATTATTGTCTTTGTTTTCTATTTTTTTCATTTACGGATGGTAATATCATTTTATAATGGCTCAAACTTTCAGTTTCGAGGTGACTAAACAAGGTAGTATGAGCAATTATGTACTGGAATTTTGATGGGGATTTTCAGTTAGCAAGAAAGTCGAGGCTATGCTCATGTTTCTCTATGTACTTATGTAACTCAGTTTTCATAATGAAATGGAAGGTGTTTACTTATCTACAAAAAAACACGTGGTGATAGGAATTGACAGATTGGTGATAATAAAGTCGATTAATAATTGAAGTGTATGATTAATTACAAATGGTTAAGAGAAGTCATTATTATCTTAAATTTAGGAGCATAAGCATCATTTTGTATGAAATACAAGTCAAGTTAATATACGATAAACTTTAATTTAAAAATGTGCCTTAACATTAATGTATAAATGTGAAGTCACATCGAAAGGATTTTTCATATGACTATATTGAGTAATCCTCTCTCAGTAACTGGAAGGTTCACTTACATTTTATTTTATAACTATGCCAAATGAGTTAGAAAAGTAATTACAATTTTAAGAGCGAAGGAAATAGGTGGAGGTTTGAACTTTCACTACCTGACAAATCTTACAAATTTTTGGTCTCCCTTAGAAGTTGAATACAAAACATGAGGAAATGACAATAGAAAAATAAAAGTAAAATTGTTATATTAAATCATAACAAAAATACTAAAAAAAAATAAAATAATAAAACCTCCCCAATCAGGGTGCGAGTGGGAAAATCTTGGTCATATCATTGTTTGATGGATGCTCTTTGGATCCCACTGCAAACGTCCACCACCCTCCACATGCACGAAGCACATGGAGTGGTGGTCAATCGCATGATCACATCAAATTCTATTAAGGAAGGTGGAAACAAAACTATAGCACAAAAATCTCTCATCCTTTTCGTTGGTAAATTTGGTAAGTCCTTCATTTTCGATTCGGTTTGGCATAAGATGAGAGTTGAGAAGCTCGGTAGCCTATGGAAGGAATCTGAGGAGGTATTTCAAAGGCCTCTAGTTCAGTTACAGTGGGTTTAGGTCATCTGTCTCGGGTATGTTCTTAGTATTGTCACATATTTCTTTGGCATGGCTCATCATATTTGTCTACGGGTTTCATGGAAGAAGGGATGCTCATTGAGTAGGCTGGTATGGAAGGCACATTCTATGGAAGTGGTTAATGTTGTTTCAATTTTTTTTTAGTCAGTATCTTTTTTTTATATTCTCGTGTCTGTGTTCTTTAGATTTTTGTTGGCGCGCATGGTTGTTTTGTTGGTAAGGCCTATGGGCCACTACTCGTCTCTATGGTTCTGTCATTCATGCACTAGCTTTGGCCTACCTTGGAAATTTGTGGTTGTGGCCCTGAATTATAAAGGTCTTGACATGGAAATGGTTTGGTTTGTAACTATTCCCTCAGTTGTTTTGATTATAATCGGACATATGTCTATGGGCCTTGGAATTAATTCGGTTTCAGGTTCCTGGAATGCAAAAGAAGATGTCATTGGGTTTTGTATGGGTTGTGGCTCTCACAATTAACTAACTTGATAGGTCCCTAGGTTAGGTGAGACCCATGGAAGCACTATGCTCCTAGGTTTCAGCTTGATTTGTGTCAGAATTATGGTTTTAAATCAGATGTTTTCAATTGGTTTTGTCTATCCCTCAATTCCATCAATATGACTCGCACTTCTTTCAAGAAAGGAAAGACAACCTGGGATTCTCATGGTCTTGGGAAGTAGACCAAGGCATTCACAACGTCCCATACTCCCAGCACCTCGATTGGTAAAACCCGTGGGCATAAGTCCATCTCTAAACTTGTTGATGAAGTGACCATTCAATATCATGTGGAATCTTCCCCGGTTCATCAACTCATAACTTAATGGGAAGCAAATTTAAATGAAAAATCTGAACTACTTGACGTTGACTTGGATGACTGGAAGACCCTGGTGTCTGACCTTGGGAATTCTCGAGGTCATACTTCTCAGTATAAGCATACTATTCACTTGTATTTAGTGATGAATACCCTCTTGGTCGAACCTCGGGATGATATTACTTTAGTCTCAGCCATGATAACATATACTTTCCCACATTATAGTAAGTATTTTCAGCAAATCAAATTCCAAATAAAAAAGAAAAATGTTCTCCTCAGCCGCATAGAAAATCATATCCCATCCATTCTGCAATCTGAAATTCTCGGGTCAAGTGCTAAGGATTTGACTCCACTTGACTCAACTCGTGATGAGTAGTCTGGTGTATCACCATTGCTTTGATTATTAGTGTATGCAATAGTTTTTGTCTTTTCAGTACTTTCAATATGTTTATAGATATCTAGATGTTAGGTGGTATAAGGAAAATCATAAATTTTTAGCATGGGTTGATAAACTTATTCTATTTTGTTTCTGGATAGATTATCATGTTGTTAGGTGGCCAATGGACCTGGTTTCCCTCAGGACAAGTTGAGGCCACCTAATCATTTAGCATATAGATGTAACCTACCTGTTTTTGAAAGATAATGAAAAGAAAGGTCCTACCAAGATTTAAAAATAAATAAATAGGAAAACCTCTATTTATATCTAAAACATGAAAAAATGTCCAGTTGCCTCATTACAAGGTCATATTCCAATTCAGTAGAGCCACGATACAGGAATAACTCCTTGGAACCTGATTTCATAGTTTATGCTAAAATGAATAATTTATATCTATCAAAATTCGTAGCCACCTAGTTGACCCTCATTAATGAGGCTACATCAACTACCTGGAGAACCTTATTTAATAAAGATGGATAATATAAATTAGTAATGGAGTTAACTGATTTAGACTGGGACCTTAACATCCCCTCCTATTGAGTATGGAAAAAATGGAGAAATATTGACATAAATTAACTATGGACAGAAAATAAAATAGAATCAAAGTATTAAATTAAGAACTTTAGGAAAACCTGTATCGATATTTAGAATATGAAACTAGTTAATTAAATGAATCTTAAACTCTAGGGTTTATGATCTGAGCTCTAATGAATGTATTAAATTAGGGTTTGAAGTGTTGAATGGCTTCATTCCCATGATGACACCCATGCCACATGATCTTTTTTCCCTCATATTTCTTGGAATTTTCAACATGGTAGAAGATGAGCTTGATTTCTCAAAGGATCCTTTCAGGGAATCAAGCATATGGAATACTCCATCAAAATTTCCACCTACGAAGGGTTTCAACACTCGAATTAACAAATCAAGCAAGTTTCAAGTTTGATGTTTCCCATGGCTACAACATGTGAAGTTTAGAAGGATCTATTACCACCATGTTACGTATTACATGCACAAGTAGAAAATTTGTAATTAACAAATATGGAATCTAAAAGAATTTAAACTTCATAGTATACATTTTAGTTTATCTTATCAAATCAATTTTGATGAACTATCCACTCAAATATCCATAGTAGTTTGTGGTTCAATGTTGGAGACATTTTGTCTCCAAGATAAAGCCTATTGAAGGAGGCTACTATGATGTGACCTCGAGGGGTGGAAGGGAGAAGGTAGGGGCACATAACGGGTTACGTGAACATATAATGGTTAAATGTATATTTATAGTGGTTATTCTAATAATAAGAGAGATGCATGGGAATATGTATATATAGAGATCATGTACTCATTATGGATCACATGATTTGGATATATGAATGTTTTGGGTTTATTTAGAGGAGTTTCTCATATTCGTTAAGGAATAATGATATAATTAATCTATCTTATCTATATTAGTGTTGCACTCCAAGTTCATATTTTTGTACATGATGTATAATTATGTTTTCTCATAATAAAGTTTTGGTTCATAACATTTTATTTTGGATAAATAAATACAAGAGATTATAAAAATGTTGGTAGCTCTTGGATGGGATGTCTTTATTAATAATTACCATTAGCTACAATTTTTTATGTAAATTTAATTGAGGCACTTGACCTTTATTTTTATTCTATAAAAAGTGGTAACCCTAGGAGATTTATTTTGTATGGAATATAGTTTTATGTCTCAATTGAGAAAATGAAAATGTTCAAAAATATGTAATGTCTATCAACACGACTCTAAGTTGAATACTTTATTTTTTCATATTAATGAAAATTGAGCATGCATTCTTGTCAACTTAGTTAATATTCATTTCTTCACTAAACACATTCCTAGTATTCATTTTTTTGCTAATTTTTAGCTAATTTTAGTGATTCAAATAAGAATGTGTGTTTGCCCATTTTTCATCATTATACATTTTAATATATTCAATTTGTATCTTGCGATTCTTTCACTAAATATTGCATTATTATTATGCTTAGGCTCAATTTTATGTAATTATACCTAGATTTTATCTAGTTTCACCCTCGAGTGCAATTTCGTAATGAATATGGAAATTAACAAATAGTATAATTAGAACATAGATTTCATTGTTAAATATTTATTTTGGGAAATTGAATATAAAATGTTGTAGAAAAAGTTGGTATCTACGAGCTGGAATATTTTTGTTTCCATTTGCAATGAACTAAGACATGTTAGTGTGGATTTCATTAAGGAACTTTAACTTTATTTTTTTTAACCCTATGAAAAATAGACAAAAACATGGAATTTGTATATAACAAAAAAAATTATGTATCGGGTTAAAAATTAAAAATTTGGAATTGTAGCAATGCAAGTGACGATTAAAACACGCAATCCAAATTGAATAGTTTGTCTTTTTCCCTAGAAGGGCATACATTTCATGGAAATTATCTAAAACACTTCACTAAAATATACGTCTAGGTTCATTTACTGAGTAATTTGAGTTTCTCAAATTCTTAAGTGTGTGTTTTTATCATTTTGCATCTTTATATTATTTTTTACATGAGTTGTAATATTAGTATTTTACTCTTATATTGTAAAAATACCCATGCATTATCCCTTCAAATACTTTATATTATTTATGTTATCACTCTGTAATTTTGAGGCTAAAGAAAAACTCCAAAGCAACATAAAACTGCTTTGGAATCCAAGACCTAGCCTTCCTAGACTCAGAGAGGGTTCTATTTATTAGGTCTAGCTTTGTTGATAGGGGAATTTTAGGCTAGCTATTAATGCATAGGGATTTGTTTGAAAGTTTATGGTTGAGGTAGCAGAAGAGGGCCATTGGGTTGTGGAGTGAAACATGTGTAAATAGATTGAAATGGATGAATAACTGATATGAGGTGCAACCAGGAAAGCTAGTCATGCCAATGGATATTTATAGCTTTTGAAATGGAAAGGAGGAGGAGATTAAGATTCAACGTGAATTCTTAGTAGACCATCTCTAAATTCTGCATTCAGGCCCTAGAGGAAAACATAAAGTATTGTTTAGAGACTAAGCAGGGTACCCATGGTAAATCCTACACAAAAATTTCTATCCGCAGTAAAGAGAGCAAAAAATATGTATAACTAGAGATGACATATTACAAGAAAAGGATCACTTCACCATAGATCCTAACACAAGAATCTGGAAAAAAATATAATCTTTCATTCATCCAATAGAGTGTTTACAACTAAATGAACCTATTGCAATGGTTTTTCGCCTTCCGGGCTTCTTTCATACTGCTAATGCATGCAATATTTATATAAAAACTTAAGTCGATTCTTCTGTCTATTTCAATGAGAGTTATTAATTACATTCAAGCTAAACCTTTTGCAACTCGAACCATGCAGGCGGTGATAAGACAAGTTTGGCCATAACAGTGGCTTTAGCAGTCTGTTATTGATTACAAAGTGAGGAAGATATTTCCTCTTGGGATCACAAAGAGGCTATGATAAAATAAACCTAACAAAACAGTGGCTGCAACAATCCTTTATTGATTTCAGAGCAGTTAGAAATTGGCTAGTGTGATGTCGCAAAGGAAACGTTAAAACCATACTGACATGTGGCTCCACTTCAGCTGAAACAGTTCTATTTTCTATGCCGATCACTTCACTGTGCTCTATGAATCTACTCCTTTAGCCTGACTCCGCCTCTTTCTGCTCATGTCGGGTCCCTTACCCGAGCTTTTCCACCCGAGTCTGCTTACCTTCCTAAAACAATGTAAAGACCTAATGCACCCGGACATGAAATCTTTATGCTTTTGCTTTGAATTACATCGCATCCACATCAATACCACACATCACATTCGGTGGTTTTAAAATTTACCTGGGTGCTTATCCTCCTAAGCTTTGCGAAGTTTGTTATGTGATTGGGTCCCACACTTATCGCACATCGCAAAATTTAAAATTTATTTCACATCGCAAAATTTAGAATTTATCGCACATCGCAAGATTTAGAATTTATTGCACATCACAAAATTTAGAATTTATCACACATCACAAGGTTTAAGGATTTTTTATGAAGAGAGGAAGTTAAAGGCTAAACTTAGTGAGGAGCGATGTGCGACAAGAATAGGGGTGACGTGGCAAGATGGAGATGGGGCCCATTAATACCACACATCACAAGATTTAAGATGTAAAAAATGAATGTGGCAATGGAATGTTTGCAAACTTGCAATGCGAAAAGGTAAGGGATCCCACTTAGTATCGTATCGGCAGTCAGGTTTGAACAAGATTGCAAATGGTAAGTGAAGATGCGATTTTTTGGTGTGATGAAAAGGTAAGGGTAAATGGGATAAAGGTTTTATACGGTTTATACTATATATATATATATATCGGCCTAAAGTGAGTGGCGGAGCTGTGATAACTGATATGAGGTGCAACTAGGAAAGCTAGTCATGCCAATGGATATTTATAGCTTTTGAAATGGAAAGGAGGAGGAGATTAAGATTCAACGTGAATGCTTAGTAGACCATCTCTAAATTATGCATTCAGGCCCTAGAGGAAAACATAAATCATTGTTTAGAGACTAAGCAGGGTACCCCATGGTAAATCCTACACAAAAATTTCTATCCGCAGCAAAGAGAGAGAAAAATATGTATAACTAGAGATGACATATTACAAGAAAAGGATCACTTCACCATAGATCCTAACACAAGAATCTGGAAAAAAATATAATCTTTCATTCATCCAATAGAGTGTTTACAACTAGATGAGGCTATTGCAATGGTTTTTCGCCTTCCGGGCTTCTTTCATACTGCTAATGCATGAAAGATTTATATGAAAACTTAAGTCGGTTCTTCTGTCTATCTCAATGAGAGTTATTAATTACATTCAAGCTAAACCTTTTCCAACTCGAACCATGCAGGCGGTGATAAGACAAGTTTGGCCATAATAGTGGCTTTAGCAGTCTGTTATTGATTACAAAGTGAGGAAGATATTGCCTCTTGGGATCACAAAGAGGCTATGATAAAATAAACCTAACAAAACAGTGGCTGCAACAGTGCTTTATTGATTTCAGAGCGGTTAGAAATTGGCTAGTGTGATGTCGTAAAGGAAACGTTAAAACCATACTGACATGTGGCTCCACTTCAGCTGAAACAGTTCTATTTTCTATGTCGATCACTTCACTGTGCTTTGCGAAAAGACTCCTTTAGCCTGACTCCGCCTCTTTCTGCTCATGTCGGGTCCCTTACCCGAGCTTTTCCACCCGAGTCTACTTTCCTTCCTAAAACAATGTAAAGACCTAATGCACCCGGACATGAAATATTTATGCTTTTGCTTTGAATTACATCACATCCACATCAATACCAAACATCGGATTCGATGGTTTTAAAATTTACCTGGGCGCTTATCCTCCTAAGCTTTGTGAAGTTTGTTATGCGATTGGGTCCCACACTTATCGCACATCGCAAAATTTAAAATTTATTTCACATCGCAAAATTTAGAATTTATCGCACATCGCAAGATTTAGAATTTATCGCACATCACAAAATTTAGAATTTATCGCACATCAATAGGGTTTAAGATCTGAAAATTGAAGGTGGCAATGAAATGTTTGCGAACTTTCAATGCGAAAAGGTAAGGGGTCCCACTTAGTATCGCATCGGTAGTCAGGTTTGAACAAGATTGCAAATGGTAAGTGAAGATGCAATTTTTTGGTGTGATGAAAAGGTAAGGGTAAATGGGATAAAGGTTTTATACGGTTTATACTATATATATATATATATATATATATATATATATATATATATATATATATATATATATATATATATATCAGCCTAAAGTGGGTGGCGGAGCTGTGATAAGGTCCTGAAACCATATATATTTAGGTTAGAATTGTTTTAATGGGATTTCAAGCGTTGGGAATCATAATTTGGAAGAAATGAAGCGTAAGAGTGGGTAAATGATATGAAATGAGGGATGAAAAATAAGTTTTATCATCATTATGCTTTTCAGCAACACTTTCCTCCTTCATTGAACTGAAAGGCAGATTGATTCCTTTGAAGCTCTTCACAGTCAAGCGTTCCCTTCTTTTTCTGAAAATAGATGACAGCCATGGAATATTGTTTTCAATATGAGAGATCTAAGAAATAATCAGTCACCTTGTGATATTGTGAATCATAGGAGTCTAATAGTGGCTCCAGCTGGGGATGGTTTCTCCTTCAGGAGGTGTCAAGAACACTATAGAATAGTTTCCTGATCCATTGGGTTGATCCAAAATCTGCAACTTAATCTTCTGCCATGCCTCTGTGGTTGAAAATTTTCAAGCTGAAATCAACACTTTCTGCAAACTGAAGTCTGGGACACACTTGAACTAAAAACTAGAAAGTAATCTGAAACTAAAACATGGAAATATTCTTAGAGTGCTGAGCTTATTTGCATACCTACCTACCCTAATCTAGCTTAGAGGCGATATATACACTAAGTTAACTTCCTTTTCTAATACAACCAATAAAGTAAATGACAACATGATTGTCTCTTGTAGACTTTTTTGAGCATGCAAAAGAAACAAAATGACCACTCCCATCTTGCTTGTCATTGAACAAAAGTGTCCAAACTTTTCCTTAAAATTTGCAGCAAACCATTCATGGCATATAATACTCCTTTAGATGTTATAAGAGGCCAACAAAAGGATCTTGGAACAATACCTGGTCCCGAGGATTCAAATAACCAGCTTTATCTAGCACTTCTCTTTGTTCCAATGTGTTATGCTCAGGATCTTTTTGAAAGATAATATCTATACATTCTTCATGATTATTTGATATGCCATCTTCATTGTATACCAATATTCTATCCTCAAGAAAATTTGGTATATATTTATTGAGATGGATGAATTCTGTTGGAAGGCCACCATTTTGATGAAAAAAAGAACTTTATGGAAATAAGCCTTCTTGAGAATGTAAAATAGTATCAGTATCAATCTGTTCTACATTTGTTTCTTTAGGAGGAAATACTTCAGTAGATAAATTAGTAGTAGAACAAATATAATTAATTTCCCGATTACATAAAAATTGAATGGTTGGCTGCATGTTTAGAATCTTATTAATTTCTTCTTCAGTTAAAGGAGGAGGAATTCTTTGTTTTATTTAGATTAAATGACAATAATTTTCTTTCTGTTGTGAAGACTGATCATGAGACTGATTGCCTTCTTTAGCCTGATAAAAAGTAACAGATGAATTATCATTTGTCTCCATAGATATATCCTATGGATCTACTTTCATTTCTCGATTGCTTTCATCTTCAAATCACTTCTCTTGGTTATCATGATATTTAATTTGAGAATGAAATTCATAATTGCTTCTAAGAGATCCCCCTCAAGCATATTCCCTAGATGTTCATAAATATTTACAAGGTATTGTATGAGATCCTCAGACTGATCAAAATAATTTTCAGCTAATGATAGAGATGGAGAATATTATTTATAATGATCCTAAAACACCTTGTGGAAATATTTTAAAGAAAATAAACTACCAGGGTTCAAACCTTCATACCATTCCCTCACTTTCCCTTCTAATTTTTCCATGAATATCTTCATGAGGAAATCCTCATGCCATTCGACTTTCAACCTTCATGAATGTATATGAAATTTAATGAGATGTAACAAAGCATCATCAACATTCTCATCTTGAAAAATAGGAAGATTCCTTCGCCAATGTACCTGAGGCATTTTGTGTGGGAATCCGAGAATGTGATCTCTGTTCATAGGAGCATACCTGAATTGTATTCTTGAATTCATTTAGAATATAATAAGCAGTAGAATGGAGTCCCTATAGGTTCTCTATAATTTTGGATTCTCTTACCAGTGGAGTCTTTATATCAACTGAACTTTGTGGAGTGCCCATTAAATCTCCATTTTTGGATTTTTCTACTAATGGAGTCGCTAGGTGAATGAAACAACCTTCAAGCGTTTGACTTCTATTCACCATCAAAGTCAAAACTGAACTTGATAAGTGTTAATGAGGAAGATGAAACTCGATCCCCAGTATGGTTGCCATTATGTTATCACTTCGTGATTTCGATGTTGAAGCAAAATCACTGAGGCAACATTAAACCTTTTTGGAATCCAAGACCTAGCCTTCCTAGACTCAGAGAGGGCTCTCCCTATTAGATTTAGCTTTGTTGATAGGGGAATCTTAGGCTAGCTATTACTGCATAATGGTTTGTTTGAAATTTTATTGTTGAGGCAGTAGAAGAGGGCCATTGAGCTATAGAGTCAAACATTTTTAAACAGATTCAAATGGATGAATAGATGATGTCAGGTGCAACCAAGCAAGCTAGTCATGCTAGTGGATCTTTACAGCTTGTGAAAACGAAAGGAGGAGGAGATTAATATTCAATGCGAATGCAGAGCAGACCGTCTTTGAATTCTACATTTAGGTCTCACAGGAGAACATAAATTACTTTTTCGAGACTAAGCAGGGTACCCCATGGAAAATCCTACACAAAAAATTCTATCGGCTGTAAACAAAGAAAACAATATGTAAAACTAGAGATGAAATATTGCAAGAAAAGGAGCACTTCACCACAGATCATAACACAAGAATCTAGAAAACAACATAATCTTTCATTCATCCAACAGAGTGTTTACAACCAGATGAGCCTATTATAATGGTTTTTCCCCTTCCGGGCCTCTTTCATACAACTAATGCATGCAATAATTATATAAAAACTTAAGTCGGTTTCTCTATACATTTCAATGATAGTTATTCATTACATTCAAGCTAAACCTTTTCCAAGAGGAACCATGCAGGCAATGATAAGACAATTTTGGCCATAATAGTGGCTTTAGCAGTCTGTTATTGATTAAAAAGTGAGGAAGAGATTTCCTCTTCAGATCATGAGGAGGCTATGATAAATAAACCTCACAAAATGGTGGCTACAACAGTCCTCTACTGATTTCATGGCAGTTAGAAACTGGCTAGTGTGATGCCCAAAGGCAGCGTTAAAACCATACTGACATGTGGCTCTGCTTCGGCTGAAACAATTGCTTGAGGACCTGATCTGTTTGTTGTGCTGAATGCTTCACTGTGCTCTACGAATCTACTCCTTTAGCCCGACTCTGCCTCTTTCTTCTCGTGTCGGGTCCCTTACCCGAGATTTTCTACCCGAGTTTGTTTTCCTTTAAAAATAGCGTAAAGAAATAATGCACCCGGACTTGAACTGTTTATGATTTTTCTTTGAATTACATCGCATCCACGTCAATACCGTAGATCGCATTTGGTGGTTTTAAAATTTACCTACGCTCTTATCCTCCTGAGCTTTACGAAGTGCATTATGCGATGGGTCCTACCCTGATCGCAGATCACAAAATTTAGAATTTATCGCATATTGCAAGGTTTAGAATTTATCGCACATCGCAAAATTTAGAATTTATTGCACACTGCAAGGTTTCAGGTTTTGTTACAAAGAGCAGAAGTTAAAGGGTAAACTTCACGAAGAGCGATCTGCGACGATAATAGAGGTGATGTGGTAGGATGGAGATGGGGCCCATTAATACCGCATATCACAAGATTTAAGATGTGACAAATGAATGCGGCGATGGAATGTTTGTGAACTTGCGATGCAAAAAGGAAAGGAAGGGGTCCCACTCAGTATCACATCGATAGCCGGGTTTGAACAACATTGCAAATGGTAAGTGAAGATGTGATTTTGCAGTGCGATGAAAAGGTAAGGGTAAATGGGATAAATGTTTTATGCGGTTTATAATATATGTATATATATATATATATATATATATATATATATATATATATATATATATATATATATATATATATATATAAAGTGGCCAAAAGTGGGTGGCAGAGCTGCGATAAGGTCCTGAAAGCATATATATTTGGATTCGAATTCTTTTAATGGGATTTCGGGCATTGGAAATCATAATTTGGAAGAAATGAAGGGTAAGAGATGTTAAATGATATGAAATGAGGGAAGAATAAAAGTTTTCTTTGTTGGTCATTGGTTTCAACGTTCCCCATGTGTTTCGCGACATGGACTAACTACCTCTCGTGGATCCTAACTCTGGAAATTGTAGTAAATACTAACACCTGTGAGTTTTTTTCTAACAGAAATCATGATTCCAACAAGTGGTATCAGAGCGACATGTCTCGAGTTCGAAACACACCCAGATCACGTTCGCGGGGGGGGATTGTTAGACATTGGGTTCAGTGCTCCCCGTGTGTTTCGCGGCATGCACTAACTGCCTCTCTTGGACCCTAAATCTCACGATTGTAGTGGAGACTAACACTTGCAGGTTTTGGTCTAACGAAAATTGTGATTCCAACATGCTCATCATTACACTTTTTAGTAACACTTTCCTCCACTAAACTGAAAGGCAGATTGATTCCTTTGAAGCTCTTGACAGTGAGGCTTTTCCTTCTTTTTCTGAAAATAAATGATAGTTGTGGAATATTATTTTCAATATGAGAGATCTAAGAAATAACAGTCACCTTGTGATACTGTGAATCACAAGAGTCTAACAAATTAAATTCTTAGCTTCTAAAGAATATTGATCAAGATAATCATACAACGTTTGATTTCTCTCTACACCTTGGATCCATTAAGTTAAATTATCATTTATTTTCTTATTTTTTGTTCGTTTTAATGATAATAGAATAATGATTATCCTCATTTTACAATGTTTATGGGGTAAAAGGATAATATGTAATGCCCCTAATTGATCTTATTATCTATTTTACATTATTGAATTAACCTATATATTAAGTAATTTAATTTTTTTGCTTGATTCCAAAAAACATTATTTGTATACGTACAAGGTATGTGTATGCTAGATACATACTCACACTTTGCACACATACACTAATATTCTAAAGATTAATATGTTAGATGATTAATTAATGGTTAATATTAATTAATGATCATCCTAGCAGTTAGTCACAAGCTTGATTAATTCCTAATAATGATAAATTATGATCCATACTTATGCAGTAACACAATAAAATATATAAATAAACATCAACGCAGAGATGCACCAGGAATAACACTTATTTTCATTAATATAAAATACTGAAAAATGTTACAGACAAAAATAAACTTGCTCGGGCGATGTTAGCTTATCTCTGAGAAGAGATGTGGCAGCTACATGCCTATGAACTGTATTACAATGAGGCTCTGAGACCTATTTATTATTGAGCAAGAATGGAAAAACCTAAACATCCAAAAACCTAATGCTAGGAGATGAAAAACCAAAACTATGGGCCCCGTTTGGGTAAATTGGTACGTTTCCTAGCAATAGATGCCATTCACATTATACATAATCGAGTGGTTTAACAAGATTGATCTCTAGCTCTAAGGCTTATCCATGCACACATCTCTGTAGAGTTTCTGCCTGCCACCAATATCCTTCGCCTTGTGGAGTTAGCGTTCATCCATGATTCTCCTTCCTTTCTTTCATAGAGGTGCAGAATACCTCATTAGAAATATCTATCCGAAGAATACAACTTTCGAGTGTTCAAAATTGGTTGAAAACTCATGTTGGTCCCATTTTTCTCAAAAAAATGTCGTTTAGGGCCTCAAAATTTCTCTGGCAGTTCAAGGCCCGCAAAACCACCAAAAATAGTAAATTGTGCTACAACTAAGGAAACTAAAAAACTGAAAGAAATAATGGTGGGGGTCCAAGTGGAATAGGCGGGTGGTCACTAATATCCACCTAGATCAAGTGATTAATTAACCTTGAAACTTGATAAATATAATTAATGATTATATTTTGAACATGATTCATTTAATTATTAAATTAATAATATTCTTGAGTTTTGAATCACGTGTCAAGAATAATATTATTTTATTAAATTTCATTATTTTATTGAATTAATAAGGGGTGATTGGGGAATAAAACACCCAAGTGTTAATTAAGGGACAAGGGGTAGTTGGAGTGATAAGGATGGGGTTGCTCGAGGAGGTTTCAGGCGGTAAAA
This sequence comes from Pinus albicaulis, assembly GCA_034641835.2. Lineage (NCBI taxonomy): Eukaryota > Viridiplantae > Streptophyta > Pinopsida > Pinales > Pinaceae > Pinus > Pinus albicaulis. Next base: position 603,435,455 of record CM076571.1, on the reverse strand, counting down.
GTCAAATGCCTTGAGGTAAAAATGATGTGGGGCATTTTTGAGAGGTGGTTGGCATAGATGCGGAAGGGAGGAATAAGGAAAGGAAGGGAGAGTGTGAGGGGGGATTCCTTGTTTTTTTTATTTTTTTATTTGGAGTTGAAGTGGGAAAAGGGAGGATGAATGAGGGAGGATCGTTTGGGGTTTTGGTATTTTTTTACTGAGGAGGAGGAGGGACACAAAGAGGGGAGAACTCATAGATTATATTGTGTTTGGAGTGTGTTAGTTTTAACTTGGACACATTATCACTATTTTTGGACATAGGTTCGAGGGGCTAGGGAATCTGCAGAGGTTCCATAGGCTTGGAAGTTCGATAACATTCCTAGTTTACAGGGTGGGAAATTTAGTTAGGTGCTGATTAGGAATTTATAAATTTTGTTGAAAATTGAAAGTGCTCGAAACTGTGCAAAACCTGAGAGACCCAGTAGATCTCGTCTTTCTTATTCTGGCGCCATGAACGGTTCGAAACACTGATGTCATATGAGGTAGATATCGTGTTTTGATTGAATTCCCAAACAACTAAATTTGCGAAAGGTTTGATTGGGATGCCCAGTCAACATGAAGGTACACAGTCAACAAAAGAAGAATATTCTTAAGAATATTCCATTTTCTCAAGCCACTCATATTCTTCTAAGTGGAGCATTTTGATTCGTGGATGGTTGTACGAGTTTTTTTTTAGTAACCAATGGATTGGTGACATGTGGCCAACCCTAAGGCCACCACGTGTCCCCTAAGTAGTATATTAAAATTTTATTGAGGTTCGGGGGTTTCAGCCCTGTGGCCTCTAGCATGCACACAAAGCTCTCCACCAACCAAGCTACAACATACCTCTTAACCTCTATGGTGCAATGGTTCTATTTAAAGTTTACAAGGTTTTCATTCAGGGTTTGGACCGTTGATGGTCTACGTTATCTGATAAGATGTCAATGCCACCAAACCCATGAAATTAAAAGTGATTGATACCATAGCCTCCACTAGTTAACATGATCACATGTCATAGTTTGGTTTAAGTTCTCAGCGCGATCAGGCTTAAATACCGACCTCAAACTCTGGTTTTAACTCTTCTTCAACCACAGTTTTGCATGGGTTCCGCTTCAATTTAATGTGACCGCAGGGTTTTGGGGGTACGCATGTGGTCACCCCCTCCCGTTACCCTTAACCATTAAATTTTACAATTTAAACTGGTGGTTACAGTAGCGCTCCCACCAAAATTTGCGGAATTGCGCTTATTTTAACTCCAGATAAGTGTAGTTCTGCACATTTAGTGGAGGTTTTGTAGGAGTTATTGGGAAAAAGTCTAGGAGGGTCAATTTTCGACCAATTTGGCTGAAACAAGAGTCTACCTAGACTAATTATAGAATTCTCGAGCCATTGGTGCGCAAAAAACAACCATTAGAGGCCTGTAAACATATGTATTTGAAATTTTTTTAGCATAATAAAAGATGGACATGCCATTGGGAGCTGGACCAACAGATGCAGCCCAGGAGGGGTGAAATGCTTATTCAAGCCTACTGTGTAAATTTTATGTGTGGCTTTATTTCTCTGTTATACGCTGGTGTTTAGTGTTATTTGCTCTTATTTTCATGCTTCTAGTTCACTAAATTCACTTACAATTCATGATTAAAATCCTCAATGCTTAAGAAAACAAATGGAGACAAGTATGCACATGTTTATTAACTGAAAAGACACTTAGCACAACAAAATATAAAAGTCCTTTCAGATCAGGCTGGTATCAGAGCTAGTGTTTATTCTATGGTGTTGTTTTGTGAAAGAGATTTGTTTAACTATTTGCAAGTTTCACATGCTTACTAGGATCAAGCTCAAGAGAGGAGAAGGCATATTGGTGGGAGCAGGAGGGTCTCAAATTGAGTCATAACAAAGGATAGAAATATTGCAACAATCTCCACCACCTGTTTCACCTCCTGAGGAAGAAGAAGCAATATTAAGCATGCCTTCAGAAGAAGAAGAAATCCATGAAGAAGTGGATCCCAAAGAAGAAGAAAGAGTGTTAAGGAAATAATTCCTTGACATGACTAAGATGGTTAGAATCCTTTATCAAGAAAGGAATGAGAAACTAGAAGGAGAAGGATCCAAACTTCAAAAGGAAGGACAGGGATCATCAATAGGTCATAATGATGAAGATAAGTCAAAGAAGGGTAATGGAGGAAATGGAGGTAGTGGAAATTCACCATGCTCACCCTCATCATAATCATCCTCTACTTCGTCTTCAGTACATCAGCCACACAAGTCAAAGAACACTGGTAAAAGTCCTTTTCTAAAACTTGATGTTAAGTTTGAATTGTCAATGTTTAATGGTGAAGTCAATGCATAAAATATTTATAATTGGATTAGGCAATTGGAGGTCTATTTGAGAATCTAGAACCTTCAAGATGATGATACCAAAATCTGATTAGCTTCATTGAGAATGGAAGGTGAAACACTTGTTTGGTGGGAAACCAAGATAAAGGAGGAAATCAAGAAGCATGGTAAGATTATTCTATCATGGATTGATTTCATTACTGCAATAAAGCAACAATTTTATCCATTAGCTCATACACAAAAAGCCATTATGAACTGGAAAAACTTTAGACAATTGAAAGGACGGAATGTGCAAGAATACACCCAATAATTTAGGAGAAGAGATCTCTTATTAGGGGTAGATTTTCAGAGCCAAGATACTTCGCTCAAGTACATAGGAGGCTTACATAGCTACCTTAGACAAAGTATTTTCATGTTTAACCCCACTAGTCTAGATGAAGTTTATGTACAAGCCACACACTTGGAGGCAAGGGGAAAACAAAACATAGAGGAGAAAGAGGAAAATGAGTTTAAAGGAAAATGTAAGAAGAAGAATAATGCAAGTATCAAGAAAGAGAAGGTAAAATTATTTTACAAAAACTATTCAAAAACTTGCCGTGATGAAGACCATTGTTGGAAACTTCATCCATAATTGAAACTAGATAGCTTGAAAGCCAAAGAGAAAGGAAAAATTGTTGCTATAGCTAAACAAGACTTAGGGTCAGATTCAGGAGATGAAACCAAAATTACTGCTATTGGTTTGAAAGGGAAACATGTTGAATGTACTAGTTCCTCAAATAGTCACATCAACACTCCAAATGAAGACATAAGAGAAGAAATGTTCCATGTTACAGTGATTTCTAATCATACAAATATTGATGCGTTATTTGATACAGGATCACAAGCCAACTTGATTTCAGAATATTTATTCAGAAGCTTAACCTTGAAACTATGGGACATCACAAACCATACCCTTTGGGATGGATAGTTAAGAATTCTAGTTTACAGGTTACAAGGAAATGCATTTTTGGATTTGCTATTACTGAAAAATTTGTTGATGAAGTCGAGTTAGATATAATTCCACTTGACATTTTCTGGATTACCTTGGGAAATGCATATGTGTATGATAGGAAACCAATATTATACCATCATGAGAACAAATATCAATTTCTTAAAGATGGAGTGAAGTATATTGTGAGAGCTCATCACAATAAACTGAATACTTCTTTAGTTAATGCAGGGAAAATGAAGAGGCTAGTCAATGAAAACCAAAACTTGACATTCATGATGATTAAAAAAAGAGATGTTTTGCATCATACTTTTCAAAAAAATTCTGATATATGTAATGATTTGTTTCAGATTGATAACAGGTTGTGTTTGAAAGAAGGTGACAGGCATTTGCAGTAGTCAACACTGGTGTTGAATGCTGTTGAAAACAAGGTGCCAGTGCAAGAGCTGAAAAGGTCAAAGAGAGGACAAAGAACCTTGGAAAATAAGGCATAGGTTTCATAATGTTCATTGTTGGTTTCGAAAAGGCACATTACAATGGTGAAGAAACTTGGTCAAGAGTCGACAGAAGTTCAAGGAAAAAGCAGCTAAAATCGCAATAATGACAGAGTGCAAGGTGAGGAAGATTTCAAGTTTCCTTTGATTATTGACCAAGGTAGAAACAAGATTTTGTCTGCAAAATTATATTGTTGTTCTGCAAATTAAGAAATAGTGCAGCATGACGGTATCAAATACCGCAATAGATGGTCGTCAGAATCAAGGAAAAAATTGTCTTTTCATGAAAAGCTCCAAATGATGAAATTGGGAAAATTTCAATGGATAAATACTAGAAGAGTGAGGGCACAGTCTCCTCATATTCATAATAAGTAATCAAGAGAGATTTTGGGGTCAAAAATATTCCCAATGGGGAGGTGTGATCAAGATTTCATAAAATTTTCCCAACATTAAAAGTGCTCAAAATTGTGCTAAACATAAGTGACCAGGTAGATCTTGCCTTTTTTATTATGGCACCGTGAACGGTTTGAAAAACCGATGTCGTCTGAGGGAGATATCATGTTCTGATCAATTTCCCAAATAGTTAAATTTGTGACAGGTTTGACTGGGATGCCCAGTCAGCATGCAAGTACACAGTCAACAAAAGAAGAATATTCTTAAGAATATTCCATTTTCCCAAGCTAGTGATATTCTGTCAAGTGGTACATTTTGATTCGTGAATGGTTGTACGAGTTTGGTTTTAGTAGCCAATGGATGGGTGACACGTGGCTAGCCCTGAGGCTGCCATTTGTCCCTTGAGCGGTATATTAAAATTTTATTGAGGTCTGGGGGGTTCAACCCCGCGACCTTCAGCGTGCGCACAGAGCTCTCCACCAACTAGGCTACACCATAAGTCTTAACCTGTATGATGCAATGGTTCTATTTAAAGTTTACAAGGTTTGCATTTGGGATTTGGACTGCCAGAGGTCCCAACCCGCCGACAGTCTACGTTATTTGATCACATGTCAATTCCACCAAACCCACGACATTAAACTTGATTGCTACCGCAACCTCCGTCAGTTAACGCGATCACATGTCATAGTTTCGTTGAAGTTCTTTGCGTGGTCAGGCTTAAACAATGACCTCAAACTATGGTTTTAACTCTTCTTCAACCACAGTTTTTTGTGGATTTCGCTACAATTTACTGTGACCGCAGGGTTTCCGGGGTTGGCATGTGGCCAGCCCCTCCCCTTGCCCTTAACCATTAAAATTTACGGTTTAAACTGACGATTACAGTGGCACGCCCACCAAAATTTACAGAATTGTGCCTATTTTAACTGCAGATAAGTGAAGTTCACATTTAGTGGAGGATTTGTAGGAGTTATTGGGGAAAAGGTGAGGAGGGTCAATTTTCGACCAATTTTGGTGAAACAAGAGTCTACCTAGACTAATTAGTGAATGGTCAAGACATTCATGCAGAGAAAACAACCATTAGAGGCCTATAAACATATGTATTTGAAAAATTTTGAGCTTAGTGAAAGATCGATATGCCATTGGGAGCTGGACCAGCAAATGTAGCCCAGGAGGGGTGAACTATTTCATCAAGTGTGCTGTGTAAATGTTATGTGTGGTTTTATTTCTCTGTTATACACTGATGTTCACTGTTATTTTCTCTTATTTTCATGCTTCTAAATCACTAAATTCACTTACAATTCAGGATTAAAATCCTCAACACTTAAACAAACAAATGGATACAAGTATGCACATGTTTATTAACTGAAAAGACACTTAGAATGGAAAACTAATACAGTCCTTTCAGATCAGGTGGCCCCAACTAGAGCATCACACCTAAGCCATCATATTGTAATAAATTATATATTTTATTGTTTATTTAGTTTATGTGAATGGTTTTAAATCAAATGTGTTATTTAATAAATCATTTATTATATATATGATATCGTCAAATAAATTGAATTGTTGGGTTGCAAATAAATCATTTTGTAAAATTTTGGTTAAATTAGTTTTTTTTTACAGGAACCCAAGTTGGGTTCTCACACATGGTTAATTGGACCTTGAATTTTTCCTCTAATGAAGCTTACAAATAACCATAAGCTTGATTGTTAATCAATCTTAACCATTAATTAATTATCTAACAAATTAAACTTTAGGATACTAATGTATTCATGCAAGGTGTGGGTATGTAGCTAGCATACACATACCTCATACATATAGTAATAATAATTATTCGAATTAAGAAAAAAAGGTCAACCACTCAATAGGCATGACAATAAAATAATGTAAAATAATAAGATTAGGTCGGAGTATTACATAATCATAGCAATCATGTATCATCATACATTTATATTTTAGATATGTATATTTAATGTCTTGATATCATTTATCTTTCATCGTTTGAGATTCATCTATTATTTCTTTTGTCACATCTTCTTTCGATTTTTTTCTCTCTCCAACGGAGTTTGGATGACAAGTCATATAAAGGTTCTCACAAAATTCCCTTAATGATGTTATTTAGATTCAAAGTCAAAATGTTTGCATTATTTATATGTAACTTAATTACATTCCTATAGTGTATGAATTATACCCACTTAATTATAGATAATCATCCTACTTTGTGATATTTCTTCAGAATAGTTTTATTTTTAACTCATTTTATGTTAGAGTCTTCCCTTGGTGGTTAGGTGACATTAATCCATTTATAATGTAAATTATATGGTCGTTAAACACAACCTATATTTTGTGTTCTTATTTTAAAGAGTCTTCTCCCCAGAATTAGGTCAATGCCCATAAATGAGGAAAATAACTTGGAAATAATGGAGAAAGTAGTTGATTGGTTGTTTTGATTGCGTACTTATTTAGGACTCAGATCCTATTTTTTAGGAGTTTCTTCTTATCTCCCTAATAGAATGTAATCATATAGATTTATGTATTTTTAATGATTTGTTAATGAGAAAGTAAAACGTTGTTTGATAGCCTCTCGGTGCAACTTGTCTCACCTATGAGCAACCTAGTTTATTCATCAATTTTTTTCTTCCAATTATAAATTTTTATCAGAGCCCATTGATTAGGGTATAATTTATAGAGGAGCGTGGAATGTTCTTGCTTTGTTGAGGAGGACCTATGGTGTGGTGAAAAAACTATGAAGCATGTGGTGGAGCCATAGGTTTGACAATGGTAGAATCGTGAGAGAGGAGTTGTATATGCATTTATCACTTGATGATCTAGGCAACACAAAGTCTTCATTTGTGGTTGAGACATTACACCTTTCTAAATCCAAGGGAAATATCGGTAGAAGGAGGCGTGGCCCTTTCTGGATTCATCATTTGAATTTCATTTGACGAGTTATGGTCCGTGACAAGGTCTGACCTGTGGACCAACTTCTTTCTACAATCACCAAGTCAGGGCATTGGTTTTTGGAATCTACTAAAGGTCGTTTGGTGTAGTTTCAACCAAAATTAAATGAAATTAATTGTTGAACCACCTAGTGAACTTTTTGTAATTAATGCTTACATCCTATATTTGAGATGTTGGTTTATGATGGTTGAGAAATTCTCGCAACCTCTCCTTCTAACTTAAGAATAAGTTAGATCTGAGAAACTCTATTTAACAGAGTAGTTTGAATGTAATCTCTGTGTGTGTTTTGACACATACATCTTAGTGTGTAATATATGAGTACTTTTAATTAGTTTTATGATGCTATCAGAGCTTCAGGCTCGTACTCGATTTGGGATTGTACAAAATTGTAAAGTATTTTTTTTTTATATGCAACCATAATAGATTTTTTTGCAATTCGTGTTTGTTGGTGTACCCAGCAGCATTAAAATTAGATGAAAACAAATCCATCTCAGTAGAACTCAGCACAATGTGAAGAAAAAAGTCTAATTTTCATCATGCCTTGACCTCAGTGTCACAATTCAACAAAGTTGACTGTACTCGGTTTGCTTTCTGTGAAAATCTGGGAGGATGCTGAGGATTCACAGGCTTATGCTTTCTACTAGTTTTAATCAGTTAGCTCCTCCTGGAACCGTTATATTTGCAGTTGTGGTGGTTTTCGTGATGAAAACCATTACCATATTTTCCTCCACTACTCACGGTGGCCGCGATAAGAAGGGAAAGTGTAATGTTCCTACTTAGCCTTAGCTAAGAGGAGACATTAAATTTTGATTTAATTTATGTTTTATGAATAAATTAATAAAGGAGGACATGTAAAACTCCTAATAAAGCAATGCCCATGTGAAAAAAGAAAAATATAGGCTATGTAAATGATCACTTGTAGGCGTGAAAGAGGTTTGACCCAAATATTGGGTCCACCTTGACCAAATCAACTACGTTGTCTAGGTTCAATTCATCTCCAAGAGGGGATGCATAGTTCTAGAAGGGAGCCTCTAATGTGAAGAGGGGTGACTCATAAAGGTGGTTTAGGGTTTGCAAGGACTTTCTCATGTTATAAAATAAGGAGGAGAGCATCCTGAAGAGGTTGTTGATGAATTTTATTTCTGAAGTTTTTGTCTGCGTAGACAAATACCATTCTCTGTTGTTTAGTGGAGGATTGTGTTTGGAATTCCTGTTTAGGGGTTTAATCTCTTCCCTTGAGGATCATTGGAGGAGTTCTTTGCTGAAGTTGGCCACCATCTAGTTTGAGACCAAGCTCTATCTTTCGTGAGCAACGCTAGCCCATTGAGGGTTTTGCAGCTGCTATCTTTTGTAGCAAGTGGAATTTTAGATCTACTTTAGATCTAGTTGTTTTTGAGAAGCTTTCTCTATTGCAGAGTGTTCTTTAGCCTCCAAAGAGCTATTTGATCCATATTTTGTATCATATCTGTAATTTCATTCCATTTATTTAGTCTCCTTCACCCTCAGCGCAGTTTCTGCTCAATACTACGTTATTTTGTGAGAGGGCTTTCTTATTTCAATTTGCTATCAGTTTAGAGGAAGATATCTTGGTGTTAGGCTTGCATTCCCTTGGTGATATATGGATTGAGTTTCTGATCCATGTCTCTTTAGATCTGATCTATTTTAGTAATAAAATTTATCTTCAGAAATTTTTGGGTTTTCTGCAGCACTGTAAATTGTAATTCAAATCTACAACTTATTATGGAATATTTTGATCTCATTCCAATTGTATCATGTTCTTCAAGTATTGTAGTTTCCAGATCTGTATTAGATCTGATGTTTTATCCATATATGTGGCAGATATCTTATATGTAATGTACAACAGCTGAACCATCTAAAAAATAACGTTGTCTATGTATTTCTGTAGTTTATTTCTAGTTGCAGCTCTAATTTCTGAAGGGATCCTGCCCTAGTTCTTTTTGTAAACAGTTGTAAAGGAAATAAGCTCATATGTAAATCTAATTTAATATTATTTTACTGAAGTATCAGATCTTTTTCTGACCTCCTTTGAGTTTCAGTCAAATCTGTGCAATTCTAGTAGCTGGGGTTTTCATTTTGTAGCAGCTCTTCTCTTTGGCTGATTTCTAGCTAGTCTTGTTTTCGGGAGATCTTTTTAGTGTGCTTAAGCTCATTTTTTTAGCTAAAATTCTGCATATAAGTCACATACAGCATAAATGAGGGGATCCCAGCCCTGATATGCATTATTTTTGCTCAGATTTTCTTATACAGTTTTTTCATTGAAGACCTTGTTGAGATTCCTTAAAGGGATTATTCCAAGTTCTATAGGAAGATCCTAAAGTTGGCCAGGTAGCCTCTGGTTCTCACCCTCTTTTCAGAGGTGACATAACCAATAAATTTCTTTGTAGTCCATCTCTAACATAGAATCTTGAGAATCTCCAAAAAGGACCATTACAGTGGTATCGGAGCTCCACTCTTGGCATAGCCTGTGCTAGCTTTGGAGCCATAGTCATGCTGCATTCTGAAGATGAAGATCCTATTTCTGAGAGGGAGAGGAGATACTAGAATAGAAGTCATAGAAAGTATGACTATACTAATGTTTACCTTGACAAGGGTCAAGACAAGGGGAAAGCCCCTGAATTCAATGATAAAGATAAGGAGGTAGAAGAGTTTGCAAAAACTCTTTTGGAAGCTATGAAAAATCTGTCCAAGGAAATAAAGCAGATGAGGATAGATAGAATGAGAGAGTCGCTTGGAAGATTCCATCAAGGAGGTATTTCTGAAATGTCTCAGTTTCGGACTGGTCCACCGGTGATCTTGCCACAAGCTCCACAGATCTCACAACGATCTAGAATGCCTACCTTCTTGGCTCTAGAGAATGAAGGGCTTCAAGAGTCAACCTATTTGGAAGGCTAATTTGTAGAATATGATTCACAAAGTCAATGGTTCAAGGATAACATGAGCTTTGAAGACTTCTTCCATCTGAAGGACCGAAGGAAGCCATTGCAGTAGTATAGAGATGGAGGTTTCCTTCATGGGAGGCACCACACCATGAGTAGATTTTTCTTGCTTAAGTTTGATGGATCACCCTCTTGTTTAGCTGAAGCATGGGTGGAAAAGTTGGACATCTATTTCTAGCTGAATAAAGTGCCTAAAGAAGAAGCCATTAAGATTGTTACGCTGCATTTTCATGGAGAAGCCCACAACTGGTGGTTTCATGGAATTTCTACATTGGGGCATAGCAATGTGTCCACTTATGTTGAGTTCACTAGGAGACTAGTGGAAAGATTCGATCAGAAGGATCCGGAGGCCCCTTTCATAAGCTTGGCAAAGCTTAAGAAGATAGGAGATGTTGAAGCCTATATCTCTGAATTTTTGAGGTTGTCTATAATGGTTCCTGATATTTCAGTTGCAAGGAGAGTCTATATGTTCATAGATGGCTTGGAAGAACCTTTGCATGGGTTGGTCAAGTCTACCAGACCCACCAATCTGCATGATGCCATTGAAAGAACCAGAGATCTCCAACACACCTTTCCAAGAGAAAAGGACACCTTCCCAAGAAAACCCACTCACTCTTCTAAAGGGAAGGAAGGGAAAGCTACTCCACCCAAGGAGAGCTCAGAGAAAAAGATTCTTGACAATGATCTCCGAAGGGAGTTGAGAAAGAAGAAATTATGTTTCACTTATTAGGAACCATCGGTGTCAGGACATAGATGTGCTGTTGGAAGAGCACATTATATTGAATTCTTCTCTGATTGTGAGGAGGAGGAAGGAAATTATGGACGTAGGAGAGGTCACAGAATTGGTGATGATGAGGAGGAGGATCCATCATCATCCAAAGAGGAAGAGGAAGCATTTGCTCCAACCAGTGGAACTCTTGCTTCTTTGAGAGGAGTGCCTAAGTATTTGACTCTTAGAGTATAGGGTTCAGTCATGAACCAAAGAGTATCTATTCTTATTGATAGTGGGGCAACCCACAACTTTATTGATGCTCACTTTGTGCAAAAGACAGGGATCCCTACTGATAATTTTGATGGGTTCTCTGTTTTGGTTCTGGGAGATAGAACTATGCAGTGCATGCAATATGTTCCATCACTTTCTATCACTATGGGGACCTACACCTTGGAGGAACACTTCTTTGTAGTGGAAATACCGGACACCAACATCATCTTAGGTGTCCAGCGGTTGATTACTTTGGGAAAAGTCACCACTGATTGGAAGGACTTGTAGATGGAATGGGTGGATTTGAAGAGTGGGAAACAACAAGTCATTCAAGGCATGCACACCTACCCTTCACTTGATGTCTCTACCCACACAACAAAGATGGATTTACACAGTGAGGGCAAGGATCTCATGGCTCCTTCTCTCATGTTCATGAGATTTCTACAAGGGACATTCCTACATCATGGAAAGCCTCTTGGGGTGCCATTAGATTGTGTGGGGAAAGCTTCACCAAGTGCTGAAACAATGGAAGAGAGGGTCACAGTGCTATGGGATGAAGCAAGGGGGAGGATCAGACTTCCCACAAACAATTTTGGTATGCATGATGCCAAAGAAACAAGCAGAAACAAGGCAAAAACCTCCATAGATACATCTACAGTGCTGTCCTTGTTGAGGAGTGTAGATCCATACTGGAGGTCTCAACTCCTTGTGGAGTACTCCAAAGATTTGCACACCGGGATGATCTTAGATGACATAAAGAAAGGAGGAGGCTACTTGGTCCATGAAGGGGTCATATATCATCTTGATAAAGTATTCTTGTCTCAAGTCTCTAGGGTTAAGGAAGAGATACTACAAAGAGCCCATAACAAGTTCCTTTCCAGCTACATGCAATCAGCAAGAATATACTCCCTAATCTTGAAGAGTTTTGATTGGGAGGGTATGGAGGAGGAGCTACATTAGCATTATGATTGGGAGGAGCTACATTAGCACTTACAAGAGTGCAATAGTTATGTGGATATGGGGCAGCCAAGGGATCCTATGCAGGAGACATTTCAGCCATCTCTTTATTCTCTCAAAAGAGGATAAAAGCCCATGCCTAACTCTATGAGTATGGGAGACTTGTATGGTAAGAAATCTGATCTTGTGGAGAAAGTATAATTTTCTGATTTGGCACATTATATTGCCATATGTATGTAGGCCATGGCTCCTACAAGGAGTAATATTACATGCAGGTCTCATGGCAAAGATGGGGCCAATAAAAATTCCAAAGCTGGCCACTCCCTTCAGGTGCAAAGGGAGAATGTTTATCATGATGGGTGCTTCCCAAAGGCACCTAATGAGGGTTTCACTTTCAGCCTTATTAAAGTGACCCATGCAGAAAATATGTGGTGGGAGTACCACCTATCACATTCATATCTACTGAAAACAAGGAGTGTACTATGCTGGTACCTTATATGGGATTGTGACCCACCTCCTCATGTGCAAATTTTAGTTTTCCTTTATGTGATTTTGCTACCATACATAGATGAAATATTGGTTTTGTTTATGAGTATGTATGGGAAAAGAGTAATTAGTGTACATTTACCACATGGGATGGTACTTTTTCCTATTCTTCATGATACTTGTTTCAAGTGTGACATTGCTTCACCCATGTTCATTTCTGTTGAGTTTTACACTCCTGAAGGGGCAGAATACGAACCTATCCTGTTAGCATTGGAGGAGCAGTTTATGATGTATTGGCTTGGTGAGCACTTGATCCATGATGAGAGCTTTATTCTTGATGGTGCCATCAATGGAGAAGGAGAAGATCTACAACTCTCACCCTGTCAGTTTCTTGAGGACAAGCAACATTTTGGAGGGGAGGACTGTAATGTTCCTACTTAGCCTTAGTTAAGAGGAGATGTTTTATGAATAAATGAATAAAGGAGGACATGTAAAACTCCTAATAAATAAATTCCCATGTGAACAAAGACAAATCTGGGCTATGTAAATAATCACTTGCAGGTGTGAAAGAGGTTTGAGCCAAAGATTGGGTCCACCTTGACCAAATCAACTGCGTTGTCTAGGTTCAATGCATCTCCAAGAGGGACTGCGTAGTTCTAGAAGGGAGCCTCTAATGTGAAGAGGGGTGACTCATCAAGGTGGTTTAGGGTTTGCGAGGGCTTTCTCATGTTATAAAAGAAGAAGGAGAGCAACATGAAGAGGTTGTTGATGAATTATATTTATGAAGTATTTGTCGCTTAGATAAATACCATTCTCTACTGTTTAGTGGAGGATTGTGTTTGGAATTCCTGTTTAGGGGTTTCATCAATTCCCTTGAGGATCATTGGAGGAGTTATTTGCTAAAGTTGGCCACTATCTGGTTTGAGACCAAGCTCTATCTTTCATGAGTAGTGTTGGCCCATTGAGGGTTTTGCAGCTGCTATCTTTTCTAGCAAGTGGCATTTTAGATCTGCTTTAGATCTAGTTGTTTTTGAGAAGCTTTCTCTATTGGAGAGTGTTATTTAGCCTCCAAAGAGCCATCTGGTCCATATTTTGTATCAGATCTATAATCTCATTCTAGTTATTCAGTCTCCTTCACCCTCAATGCAGTTTCTTCTCAATACTGCGTTATTTTGTGAGAGGGCTTTCTTATTTCAGTTTGCTATCAGTTTGGAGGAAGATCTCTTGGTGTTAGGCTTGCCTTCCCTTGGTGATCCATGGATTGGGTTGTTGATCCATGTTTCTTTATATCTGATATATTTCAGTAATAAAATTTATCTTCAGAAATTTCTGGGTTTTCTGCAGCAGTGTAAATCGTAATTCAGATCTACAGCTTATTATGCAATATTTTGATGTCATTCCAATTGGATCTTGTTCTTCAAGTCTTGTATTTTACTGATCTGTATTAGATCTAATGTTTTATCCATGGATGTGGCAGAGATTTGAGATGTAATTTACATCATCTGAACCATCTGAAAAATAAAGTTGTCTATGTATTTCTGTAGTTTATTTCTAGTTGCAGCTCTAATTTCTGAAGAGATCTTGCCCTAGTTCTTTTTGTAAACAGTTGTAAAGGAAATAATATCATATGTAAATATGATTTACTGTTATATTACTGAATTATAATATATTTTTCTGACCTCCTCTGAGTTTCAGTTAAATCTGCGCAATTCTAGTAGCTGGGGTTTTCATTTTGTAACAAATCTTCTCTTTGGTTGATTTCTAGCTAGTATTGTTTTTGGGAGATCTGTTTAATGTGCTTAAGCTCATTTTTTTCAGCTGAAATTCTGCATATAAGTCACATATAGAATAAATGAGGGGATACCAACCCTGATCTGTGTTATTTTTTCTCATATTTTCTTATACAGTGTTTTCATTGAAGACCTTGTTGATATTCCTCAAAGGGATTATTCCAAGTTCTATAGGCAGAGCCTACAGTTGGCCAGATAGCATATGAATCTCACCCTCTTTTCAAAGGTGACATAAGCAGTAAATTCCTCTGTATTCCATCTCTGGCATAGAATCTTGAGAATCCCCAAAAAGGAACATTACAGAAAGATCTAGCACAGTGAGGCGCGTTTCGTGCACGTCGGCGGCGGAAGAACTAAGAAAAATAAATAGAGAAAAAATGGGCACAAATATTCTTTTTTGGTGGTAGGAGGTGCTGCTGTTGCGACAGCAATAGATACTATTGTTGTGGTAGCCCAAGACCACCTTTGGCGGCTGTGGCGGTGGCTATGGTGGTGGGTGTGGCGGCTAATGATATAAGACGATCAACGAGGACTTGCTTGCTATTGGTGGGCCTATTATCAGCTAGAACGTTATGTCAAGTTAGCAAATATCTATGTTAGAGTCTATAATAATGTACAAAATTTTACCATAATGCCTATGACTATAATACCGATAGGGCTGGGCATCAGAGAAGCGGAATCATCAAAGTCGTTGATCCTGACATTGTTGATTGTGTAGGGGAATTTATCGACAAGGCCAATGATGGTGGCATTATAGATAGCACCATACACTATCATGCTTATCTGAAAGTTCCGATTACCGCTCGTGGTTATTTCACAACAGCCATGTTGTTGGGTGCCTGCTCGGTCATTTGAGACAATGTTGTTTCTGTACTACCAGTGGTTGATGCCGTAAGAACAATATTCTATAAAGAAAAATTATTTATGCCCTTGATCAGGTTTTGATCGAAGTACCATATGTATCTGTGCAAGCAGTAGTGTATGGTTTAATCATTTATGCATTGATCGACTTCCGGTGGACAACGACCAAATTATTTTGGTACTTTTTTTATGATGTTCTTCATGTTTTTTTACAATACATATTATGGGATGTTGATGGTGGGTCTCATTCCAAATACATCCATAGCTATAGTTATCTCCTTGGGTTTTCATTTTCTAATATTGATTCTAGATGCATTCTGTATCTAGATGGCTTCCGTAGATTACTGGTGAGTACAACAGTTGGCACCCATGTATCTCGGTAGTTGGGAGCTCTTCCATAGAATTATTAGTAGTTCAGCCATTCCAAACATGTAATCAATTGTGTTTGAAGAGATCAAGTGGAAGTAAGGCTCAACATGGATTGTTGTTGAGATAGTATGGTAGTTGCGGATCTAGGGAAGGATCCCTCATTCCTTGAAGACTTGGGAGTGGTCTTCTAATGAGGTTATGCAATGGTTTGGGATGTTGTCCAGTAATTGACTTCGAGAGGTCTTTGATTTGGGAGTTCAAGAGTCGAACTCAGGAATCCAACTTTTTGACTACAACTTTACGAGGGTTATGAGGCAGCTTGATGGAGTAATGAGAAGTTAAAGAATGATTATGTTTTTAATAAATTTATGTACTATAAGAATTAAGAGGGGATGTTGGAATTAATGCTTACATCCTATATTTGAGATGTTGGTTTATGATGGTCGAGAAATTCTCTCAACCTCTCCTTCTAACTTAGGAACAATTTAGATCTAAGAAACTCTATTTCACAGAGTAATTTGAATGTAATCCATAGTGTGTTTTGACACATACACCTTAGTGTGTAATATATGAGTGCTTTTAATTAGTTTTATCAGAACTGTGCAACATTTTTAGCATCGAGTTGGAGTGAATTTGAACCTGGTGGAAAGAGCCTACTTGAAAACTTATTGTGGGGCTTAGTTTCCTTATGAGGGTGTCCTATTTTACCAATGTTGTGGTCGTTTAGCTATTTTTGGAACTTTGAGATCATGCAAGTATTGTCTCAATTGCGTTTGAGGAGGTCAAGTTGCAGACTAGTGAGGTGGAAGGAAATGAATTGTGTGATCTGTAAGTTGTGTGATGTGTAAATTTTCTATGGAGTGTCACACTTTGTTGGAAGATCAAGCTCAACTGGGAAAGTTGGTGTAATCATATGCATGAAAGGGAGAGGATTTTTATTTGACACCATTAAAATGCCAGAGTTGTGTGAATCTATATGGCGATTCCATGAGATTTCAGAAGGACTTCGTGTGATTCTATGTAGCCTATGGAGACTTGTGCATTGAGCCAAGGGATCATCATACTCTGTAGTAGGAGGAAAGTGTGATGGAGTAGGTCAACTTATGAAAAATTTGATTTCAAGGGTTCATCGCACCATCCCTATGTCGAAAAGTGAAATGAGATTCATTTTTTTAATTGATGCTAACTATCTCAATTATTGTCCATCGAGCTCGGGTAGTTTCACTCTTCTTCATTCAGGGTTTGTGTGGAGACTCTAAGGGGTGATATTGGACCTCATGTTCCTTGAAAATTTCTCCTCCTATGTATTTATCTTTTCCCTACATATTTATTTCTAGTTGAAGATTGGAGATTTTTGTGTCAGGATGGATAATTCACTTGCACATACCTACCTAAATACAGATAATAAGTTGGATGGATCAATTATGCTAATTTGAAATTTAAGTTTCAAACTTTGATGGAAGGATATGGCGCATGAAAAAAAAGCAATGGAGAAGAGATAAAGCCATGCCCGACTTGAGGCATGAAAACAACATCAATCCAAAATTGGGAGAAGTTGGAGAATAAAGCAAAGGCACTTTTTGGGATGTTTGTGGAATATAATATAATTCCCAACATTCATGGTTACAATACTTCCAATGAAACTTGGACTAAAGTAAAGGAATTGTATGAAACTAAAAATAAAAATCCTTTGATATTTATGAAAATTAATCTCCTTTGAAATAAAATGGACGAAAATGACTATATCAGTCCTTTTATTGCAAGAACCAAAGACTTGAAAGATAAGCTAGGAGACATAGAAAAATTAGTACCTAGTATTGATCTTGTTACAATTACTTTAAATAGAATGTCATACGACCATGAAATGTTCATTAAAGGTCTTCAAACAAGAGATAAATCTCCCACTTTTGATGAATTGACATGAATACTGATGCACTAAGAAGACATGCATAGGAATTTGAGGCCTCAGAATATAGACTTAGTAATTTTAGCGAAGAAGAAAATTTTTAAAGGGAAGTAGGGAGAAGGAAGTAAAGGTGGAAGTTCATATAAGAGAAGGCCAACTCCAAAGCCAAATCAAGGTATGTAACCAGGTGTAAATGATCCTAGAATGAAATATTTTTATTGTTGTAAAATTGGGCATCTTTCTAGAGATTTTTATAAGAATAAAAGTGATGAAGCACAGCATAAACATAGAATACATTTAGGACATTTTGCAAGTCATGCCATGAATTATGATTTTAAGAATATTAAGTTTTTTTTGTCTAATGTTTTGATGTCTTCTCAAACCTATGATGCTAACACGTGGTTTGTGGATTTTGGAGACTAAATTGACATGACATGCAACAATAACTGGTATGAAAACTTCAAGGAAACAAGCAATGATGACAAAATTTATCTTGAAGATGATTTTTCACATCAAACAAAGGGATATGGAGACATTCCAATTACTCACAAATAGTAGTGTTAGGAACATTCATAATTCTATGTATGGTCCCAGGATCACGAAAAATAAGATCTCTGTGTCTAAAATCACAGATCAAAATCAAAAGGTTGAATTTTTAAAAATAACTACGTAGTAAAGGATTTATAGGACCACTACAAACCTGTTTGTTCAGGATTCAGAGTTGGAGGCTTATACAAGCTTGATGTCACCAACAAGAGTCGTCAAGCACACAATTCTATATATATGTCAATATAAAGTCTTTGTTACCATAGGTATGGTTATATCAATTATCATGATCTCTCATTTAAAAAAAAAAAAAGAATGGTTGAAGGAACCCCTACGTTAAATAATGAGTATGTTTCTTGTAAGGGCCATGCATTAGAAAGAATTCACAGAGATTAATTCCAATATAAATTTGATAGGATAAGAATGGATGTATTAGAACTTGTGCATATTGATGTTTCTGGACCAATGTAGACAAGATCCCTATGAGGAGCTTATTATTATTATTTTTTTATTGATGATTGCATGAGGTACACTTTGGTGTACTTCCTTATGAGAAAGAGTGATGTTTTTCAATACTTCAAAGAATTAAAAAACATGGTAGAGAAATAGATATTAAATTCCATAAAAATAATTTTTCTAGATCAACGAGGAGAGTACAGTCTAGGGAAATTAATCAAATACTACAAATATTATGGAGTAATGTAGAAATTTACATTACCGTACACTCCACAGAAAAATAGAGTTGTAGGAAGGAAAAACATAACGTTGGTGGAGTGTGCACAGAGTATGATTAAATGTAAGAATATTTGAAATGATTTTTGGGTTGATACCATTAAAACTGATGTTTATTTAAATAACATAATTCCAACATGCTATCTTGATTGCAAAACCCGATTCAAAGCCTTCTATGTTTTTAGACTAGAAATTCATAATTTGAGGGTATTCGGGTGTAAGGCCTTGGAACATATTTGGAAGGAGAATAGAAAGAAACTTGATGCTAAATCCATTAAAGGTATTTTTGTAGGGTACTTTTTATAATTTAAATCTTATATAATTTTTGATCCCTCTTGTTACAGGTCAATTTGGGCATCACTCCCGAAACTCAATAAAAAATGACCATGTTGAGTGATATTATATACGATGTCATGAGTAGGATATAAAGTAGATTGTGACCTGCATAAATTACAATACATTACATCATAATATATTTTGCATTTTGGACATGAATTGCTGAGCGAGGCATACCCATACTCAGCACATAAACTATCATAGCATTCTAAAGTTGTCTAGAGATATAGACACATGATAGGATGACTATCTGTGTAAAGACATCATACAGAACATGTGGTACTACTCCCGAAATCACGACCCGTATGAATGAAACTAGATCCGGGGTCTTCTATATTGTTCACCGGATCTCTCAAGTACAAGTCAAACCATGTGAATATGTGATCTGAAGTCGAACATGGGAAGACATCGCATGATTACAAACCAATGATTTAAATCATTAACAAATGACAGAGAAACCACCGATGATGATAATGGATCTCAAGTTACTGTAGTACAGTCTGGATGGTGTGAATATATGGTTTGATGTCGAACACCATACAAATTCTTTTGGTCGAAGGCCAGTGATTTCAACCTAGCACTAGAAGCAAGAAACTTGCCATTGATGTATGAAAGCTCCAAGGTACTGGAAGGGTGTTTCTAAGTCAACTTCCTGGATGATGAGATAATTTCAAAAGGAAGTGACTCGTCGCAGGAGGGACTTGATGTATCCCCAATCAACAACATGAAACTAGAGTAATGGTTATAGAGACATAATGTAACTGATGAAGAAATTTTTTGGGATGGTGGTCATGAAATGAAGGTTTACGAGTATTAAAAATGATGAGGAGTTACTGATTGGCTTCTCTTGAACATATCAGAGACATTGAATGAGTTGGTAGAATTCACGAAAAACCAAAAAAATGGATGGCATGATAGACCATAGGTATGATAGTCCATCAAGGAGATAACCAAACCCAAAATTCAAGGAGATGAAGTGAATGAGTATCATGTTCAAGAGCGACTTGCTACCATAAATTGATTTATCCCTTTCCAATTTTCCCCAGTCATTGTCGACCAATACCTCTTTATTTTTTAAGAAGCGTGAGGAGGATAACATATGCTTGATCAGATGAATGTAATCCTTCATTATCTCCAGACCCAAGATTTCCGACCCAATACCTCTCGCTCACAACAACGACGTATTAGATACCAAGCCAAATATTATCTGATCGTTGGTGATACACTTTATCATCGTGGTGTCTATATGATTTTTTATACGTGCCTCACTCATGAGGAGGCTCAAAAATTTTTAAATTATTGCCATGATGGTACTTGTGGTGGAAATTTATCCGGTTTTGCTACCGCACAGAAGATTCTCTGGGCTAGTTACTTCTGGCATACAATATTTTGCGATTGCATTGTCGTGGTTAGAAGTTGTCATGCTTTCTGGATATTTGATCGCAAAACCCGTGTGCTGGGAACACCAATCCATCTTGTCTTCGTTGTGGAACCATTTTCTAAATGGGGCATTGACTTCATGACATGTAACTCTCACTCGGCTAGGGGGCATGGCTATATTATTATCGTCGTGTTGGAAATGTTGTCATTGATGGCAAAGGAGATGGCAAAGATAGAAGCAAAGTGGCAGAGAGGTGGAAGAGGCAGCGGAGAGGTAGCAGAGGCAGGCAACAGTGAACTGAAGCAGAGAGCTATTCAAGGTGCAGAATAGTGAAGAAGAAGTTTAAATGGGTCTATGATGTTGTAGTGTGCAATTATGTTGTGTGGTGTGAATCGATCAGGTTTTAAAAAATAGTGTTGAATAAATAAACTCCGTGGCAAGGGTTTTCTGGTGTTTTGTAGATAATTGAAGAAAATCCATATCCTGTTTAGAGGAAGAGTTAGAGAAGGGCTATTGATTGTGAGAATATAGGTAAAACCTTGTGTTAAAGACTTAATATGTGAAATGTATGCTTGAGGACTGTTCTAAATCTCTGTGTGAATTTTATATGTATTCTTGATCTGATACTGGAGGAGGAATGGTTGAGTTCTGTGGGCAAGCTGTGAACTCTACGCTATTGGTTAAATTAGTGGTTATATGTGGAAATAATTGGTTAAATAAGCCCTTTAGGAATTCATTTGGTATAATTGTCAGGCCTAGTAAGGAAATCTTGAAGAGTATCAATTTAGGCAAATATGTATCGATTTTATAGGGAGTCATCATACAGAATTTATTGGTTATTGGATGCGTTAATTGGTGTGGAGTCTACAGTTTGTGCTTTGGAGGAAAGCACTTCTGAAGAGCTTCATCTTGTTAATTGAAGCCCAGTCTTTGGTTATTTAGAATCTTTTAATTCCACTCACAAGTCCATAAGAATCGAGCCTGTTCCTTTACTGAAATAATTAGATTCGATTCATTTTATTGAGTTATGACAACAGGCACCAGTCGAATATATGTTCTGGTGGTGAATTTCCCACATGAATAATTTCATAGAATCCATGCATTTTATCCTTGTGAACGACAATTTGAGTCGAGGCGTCGGAGCATTTTCAAATAGTAAGGTACCATGGAGAAGTTAAACTCCGTGTTACCCAGAACAAGCAAGAAGTTGGAGTTTAGAACGAAGTTAAGAAACAAAGCGGAACCATAAAGGAAAGGCGGAACTGCGAGGAACAGTGAAAGCAGGATTCATAACCATATTGTGGGTTTCGCGCAATTCATAAGCGGTAAGCTGATTTTGAAATAAAAATGCGATTCCACAAACTGGACAGCGCGTGTTGAAAGAAGATTTGTGAAAACCACTTACATCGCGTGATTTATGAGAATTAACGGTCGTGCACCTAAATTGAGTGATAACGCACGATGATCGTTGGATTTTCTACGACAAAGCGACACTCCATCAGTCGTCAGATGTGTGTGGTGTCTTAATTGGTGGGCCCGAATAAATATCTATATGGGTGATGGCATTTTAATTTCGTGAAGACTTACGTTGTGTTGCGTGGGCCCAAGTAGTGGTTTAATGTTGGTGGTTGGTTTTATTTGAAGTTTGGGCTATATATATATGGAGGACATTCATATCTAGTGGCTTTTTAATTAATCAGTGTTTGGGTTTTAATTATAAGTCCAAGGTTCATTGATGTTTCTTTAATGTTGAGTTGTGGAGTATATATATATATATATATATATATGTTGATATATATATATAAGTGGTGATGCCTGGGTTGTTATGGTCAAGTCGTCACTAATTCCCACGAGAGGAGGTAGATATGTATGCAATTACACATAGTGGGACCAAAGTTCATAGTTTGGTAACAAAAATAATGAATTGAACTACGAGAGGAACCTTGGATGAGGCGGATACTATATAGTAGTGCTGGAAAAGAATATGAAGGGTTTTATGGTAAGATTGTTCAAAGGGCACATTTCATTTGGAAACAAATTAAAGGTGTGGACTTTGGAACATATGATTTCATAATCATATATAAAAGGAAGAGAATTCTCCATACAGAGAAAGGCCCGATATATATATGTATGGTTGCATAATTAAATGATATATATGTTTGATTAGAGCTGTGGGCCCGGATGTGAAATACTATCATATGGTGGGTTGTTAAATTTTTAACCCACACGATGACTGATATCCAATATAATATATGTTACCGTGCCATCGAGTCATAATGTGGCATTATATAAAGTTATATATGCATAATGGAGATACTTTGGGTTTGAAACAAGCGAAATATTATAAGGTGGGACCCTCACGAATCGCATCGGAGTTAAAGCATAACATTGGAACATACCATCGAAGGATGCGATTGCGATTAATCGCATCGAAACATTTGCAAAGGAAACAATCGCATCGGAGTTAAAGCGGAACATTGGAAAATTTGCAGAGGAACCAATCGCATCGGAGTTAAAGTAGAACATTGGAACATACCATCAAAAGTTGCGATTGCGATTAATCACATCGGAACCATCGCTAGAGAAATTCAAATCTAGGTTGATTGTTTGGGTTTATAACCATTGGTTAATTCATCGCATCGGCAAATAGATAAGTTAGATATTGTGGGCCCGAATACATTAAGTCTTGTTCCAAAGTTTTGATTGATTGATCCGAATCTTTGTGAGGTGGATGCTAGCATATGGTTCTTAACCATAAAGTTGTAAACCCCAGGTTTGAAGCAAAAATTAAAGCTTCTGCATAATGTAAGAGTCTGCCAAATTTAAATTTATCTAGGTAAAACTGGAAGCGCATTATTTTTAGAAGCATAGAAATTAAAAGGTTGTGAGTTGCCCAGAGTGAAATAAAATTGGGCATGAATTAGAAAGCAGATTTCATATGCACTGTTAGAAGAATATGTGGGTAAGAAGACACCCCGTCATCAAGTTCGAAAGTTGATTCGAATACTCATAAGTGTATTGACTAAGGTTTAAAGCTTGGATTAATAAAATTGTAGAGAACATAAATGAAAGTATTGGATGAAGTGAAATTATTCCAAAGACAGATACACAATTATAGTGAACAGATGAATATGCAAAGGAATGAAATTGTGGTTTGACAGGTGTACAGGCATAGAAACCTGGAGAATATGCAAAATTGAAAAAGACAGTGAACAGAGTATGTAGAACAATTACGTGACAACTGCAGATACACAATTGTAGTGAATAGTAGAGGTAAGCAGAATAGTTACCTGACAACAACAGAAAAGAAAAAACCAGCAAGCCAAGTGATGGATAGAAGACTGAGTGAAATTGATATATGTAACTGGAAAAATGAATGTAAATGGTTTTAATTGTTTTATATTGTTTGTGATGCATTGGAAAGTCTCTGGTAGGAAAAAAAACTCCACTGAAAAACTGAAATGTATACAAATTTATATATTTTTCTGAATGAGCTGGACAAAGAAATGAGAATGAAGAAAGCAAAGAGTCAGGGCTATTCACTTCGAATTCCCAATGGAATACAAACAGTCATGAGGAAAACTCTATAAATGATATCACTTTGATATGCATAAGGGGTTAGAGAGTAAGGTAAGAGAATGCAGAAATGAAGTAGTAAGGCAGAGGAGAAGGAGGAGTTGATAGAGAATACGAGAAGATGATGAGATGATGCTGGGTAGATATGAGGACTGATGGACAACAGAGGAGAAGGTACAGAATAGAGCTGATATCCAAGGTAAATAAACAAGTATTTTTCTTTTGAAAGAGTAAGGAAGTTGGATCTTCCCTATCAAGTTGTAGCTTGATAAACGCCAGCTGTAGCTGACTGAGGTAGGAGCCTCCTGTAGGTTGTAGCCTGCAAAAAATAGATGGGAGTTGGTGCTTCCACATCAAGTTGTAGCTTGATAAAATGTTAGTTGTAGCTGACTGAGGTTGGAGCCTCCTGTAGGTTGGTGCCTGCAGAGAATTGATGGGAGTTGTATCTTCCTTGCAAGTTGTAGCTTGCAGAATTGAGGTTGGAGCCTACAGAAAATTAGTGGTGAGAGGGAGTTGGAGCTTGCCTTTGCATCACAACAATAATAAGATGTGGTTTTCTCCCTTTATGGGTTTCCACTTATATCTGGTGTCTATGTGCATGATGTCTATGTGTTGATATGGTATATCTATTCTGCTAATACTTGCTGCTCACTTATTAAGACTGCTGGTACATTATCTAATCTGCTTATTAATTGCTACTCACAAATAAAGATTTCTCACACATTATTTTGATAATGAAATGAAGGTGTTAATAAATTTTAATGAAAAGTTTTAAAAGTCCATGAATGTGTTAAACTGATTCACCCCCCCCCCTCTCAGTTTAACTAAGGGTTCAACAATTGGTATCAGAGTCGGTTCCTTTGGTGTAAGCTTAATAGCTTGAAGGAGATCTGGTTGAGTCATGGACTATCAAAATGTACTTGTGTTGATTACAACAAACTTTCCTGAATGGAGAGATAAGGTTAAAACAGGATTATTGGCTTATGAACCTGAGGTATGGAAACTTGTATGCGATGTTTACTGCATAGAATCTCTATTGGTGTAGGAACAATATAGGAATTCCAAGAAAAAATGTGTGATATTCAACAATATTCATAACAAGGATCTTGAGTTAATAATGGATTTAACCTCTACAAAAGAAATTTGGGATAGATTGCATTTCATGCATGGAGCAGACACTAAGGACTGCACTATCAAGAAGGAGAAGAGAATTAAGAAGAAGAAAAATTCATGTCAACAGGAAAATGTTCAATCAAATGAAGTACCTGCTAGTGTGAATGGATATAATAACTATGAAGAAATTACAGGTAAAGAAAAAGCCAAACCTGACACTTCTTTGACTGAAATAGAAAGATTGAAGAATGAAAACAAAGACCTTAATATAGTGGTGCAAATATGTGATGAGAGAGAATATGAAGATAAGAAAGAAATTGTTGGCCTGAAGACACACCTTGAAGAAGCAAGGAAAGTAGAAGACACTCTGCTGCAACAAATGAGAGAGAAAATCTAGAATGTGAAAAATTGAAAGAAGAAGTAGTGAGCCTGGGAAATAAATTAGAAAAGGCCCAAAGAGATTTATTAATGAATACTCTTCAAATGAAAATATTTGGACAGTTGGATCAGATTCTAAAGGCTCAAAGGTCACCTCTCATAAAGGCTAGGATAGGATATGAAGGTGAAACCAGTAAGTCCAAGGTTGAAGATAACAAGAATGTCATTTTTGTAAAAGCTGTAAAGGACAGTGAAGCAGCTCAGCAAATTCCTTCAGAAGAAGAAACTAGCAAGAACAGGATCTATGAAGAAACGAACAAAAACAAGTAGCAACATGAAAGTAAAGATAATGAAAGGATGAAACAGTCAGCTAAAAAAGGCTCATACACTCTTTATTATGAAGTGAATAAATTTGGAAGATGTCAAAAGAGGTTCTTCCCTCCTATGAAAAATATCACATGTTTTTCCTCATAAACCAGGACATATTGCAGCACATTATAAAACAAAGCATATCAACTTGAACCAGCAAAAGATGCAACAAAAGAGAAGAACCCCTAAAGCAAGCAAATGGAAAAGACAATCTTTCACCAGGTACACAAATCATTTCCATGGCTACTGTTATGCATGCAATAATTGTGGACATAAATCTGTTGAATTTAAATTGTATTAAAAAAGGGGAACAAACTATTATACATCAGCTCAAATGTACCTTGGTCAAATAAGATGTTATGTATGCCTCAAGTGTGGTCACAAAGAAAGAAACTGTAATCTTCCATATACATTAAAGAACTCTAATCAGATGATGCAATAAAAAAAAATCAATCAAAACTATGAATCAAAAAGAGGTGCAGACATTATGAAGAACCCTAATAAAGTATGGAAGGAAAAGAGAAGGGGGGAGCCTATTATCTCAATCACATAATGAATCCATTATAGTCTCGGGGGGAGCTTCTCTAGGAAGCAAAGCAAAAATCCATCCAGTAATAAATATGAAGCAACATCCCAGGGGGAGAGCAGTTCATAAATAGTTCCCATGAAAGTACTTTAAGAAGAGCTCCTTGGAATGAAATCAGTTATAGGATCAGGAAGGGAAAGGAAAATTCCTCTAACAGAGAACTACAGAGGAGGAAGATTATCAGAAGCATTCAATCGCTAACAGATTATTGGAAGAAGAGAAGGCAACAAGAAGCCATGGTAATAGAAAGAAGACATCAACACCTTAGATGATGATCACATTGTGCATCATACTGCTATAATTAACAATGAATCACATTAAGAAGAATGAGTAAGAAAAGTGCCTGTCATCATTAATATCATTACATCACTCATCTGTGAAAATTCCCCTTGAAGGAGTATAATTAAGTAAGTGATAAATATCTGAGTGATCTTCCCATGAAGAGTCCTAGGAAAGAAATTGAAGATGTCTTCCCTAAGATCACTATGTTAGAATAGTTGAATTGTATCTAAAGAAGCAATGAATCTAGAGCAGTTCTACAAAGGAAAATGTTGTGACTTTCCTTTGAACAGAATGACAGAAAGAGAAAAAGATTAATGAGGCTAAGATCAGATTCAATATATTGATGATTGTTGTTGAAATCAGTGGAGAGCTCAGTATCTAAAATTATGAAGGTTGTCTTATCTATGGGTTCATGTGTGAGCTGAAGTGAAAGTGGTATCAATGTGGGTATTTGGTACAAGAAGCATGCCTATCAACAGAATACCAAGTATTATCAGTGGAGCAGTAGCATGGTACAGGTCCTTAGGATCAAAGGATTATGGCAAAAGTACATCAACGTAGTATTCCCAGCATTATCTAGATTCTACATTTAGCATGAAAAGGTCAGTAGCAGAGCTAAAGGATTAGTATGTTGTTTACACTTGAAGCATTATATTGAACTTTGAAGCAGTATCTTTCTCTATATATAATTACATGCCTTCTTGAAGTTAGTACATATATAACTTCAAGGCCTCTTCCTTAATATCAGTCATAAAACTATGAGAAGACTGTTTGCTGAGTTTTCAATTAAACATCTTGAATATGCTTCTGTGGAAGATCATCTTGGTAGAACAGACAAAGTATCTGAGGCATAAAGGACTAGTTGTGATTACCATTTGAAGCTCAAAATTATTTTATTAATTCATCCAAATCTTACTTCATCATAAAGGATTTTGCTGGTAATTCACCTTTAAAAGAGAGATTGATCATAGACATACATACCTCCTTATGTCATAAAGGAAAGTGCATGATTGATAAGTGAGACTGACTAACACACTGAATGTATCTAGTCTCAAGGGTTTTTTTGAAAGTACATTATGAAAGTAGTAAAGGCATTTGATATCTTAGAACAAATTATGGTTGATTCATTGATCACATCAGTGACATGGACCTGCAGCTATTAAGTGTAATATCATTATCAACATCCTAGCTCATATCATCAGCAACAGGAAAGAAAAGTGAACCACAGCTATAAAAGACATATTGGCATCATCACAATTGAACAGATGTTGTACTACAGATGAGTATTGTAGAAGAAGACAGACTCTATCTACAACCTTCCTCAATAGATATGCATCGCAGATGAAGATTATAATAGACTGAAGTATAGTTGAAGCAAGCTTCATATGTCACATGGAGCATCCACAATCTTTAAGGTTTGATCCAATGATGCATTTATTATTAGATAAGGAAGATACAATATGTTCTATGAAGTGTCATTATCCGCACTTTCAGCCTTATACTAGTGAAAGGAGACTGTGCTTTGGATTGTATCAATTTATAGTGTATATTCAAGTCCAATAATCCTCAAAGTGTTCTCTCAACAAGTCTTGTACACCAGTCTAGATCAGCATGGTACAAAGTCAGAAGAAGAGGGCCTAAACACAACTTAGAGAGAGGAAATGAAGAAAGCACACTAAGAAATGTGTAACCCTTTGCCATTGATGTCAAAGTGGCAGGAAAAGAAAGAAAAACGAGAGCACTAAGGTATTTCCATCAATGCCAAAGGGAGAGACTGTTGGAAATGTTGTCATTGATGGCAAAGAAGATGGAAAAGAGAGAAGCAAGGTGGCAGAGAGGTGGCAGAGGAAGCAGAGAGGTAGCAGAGGCAGGCAGTAGTGAACTGAAGCAGAGAGCTATTCAAGGTGTAGAGTAGTGAAGAAGAAGTTTAAATGGGTCTATGATGCTATAGTATGCAATTATGTGGTGTGGTGTGAGTCGATCAGGTTTTAAAAAATAGTGTTGAATAAATAAACTCTGTGGTAAGGGTTTTGTGGTGTTCTGTAGATAATTGAAGAAAATCCATATCTTGTTCAGAGGCAGAGTTAGAGAAGGGCTATTGATTGTGAGAATATGGGTAAAACCATGTGTTAAAGACTTAATATGTGAAACGTATGCTTGAGGACTGTTCTAAATATCTGTGTGAATTTGATATGTATTCTTGATCTAATACTGGAGGAGGAATGGTTGAGTTCTGTGGGAAAGTTGTGAACTTTGCACTATTGGTTAAATTAGTGGTTGTTTGTGGAAAGAATTGGTTAAATGAGCCTTTTAGGAATTCATTTGGTATAATTGTGAGGCTTGGTAAGGAAATCTTGAAGAGTATCAATTTAGGAAAATCTGTATAGATTTTATAGGGAGTCATCATACAAGTTTTATTGGTTATTGGACACATTAATTGGTGTGGAGTCTACAGTTTGTGCTTTGGAGGAAAGCGCTTCTGAAGAGCTTCATCCTGTTAATTGAAGCCCAATTTTTGGTTATTTAGAATATTTTAATTCCGCTCACAAGTCCATAAGAATCGAGCTTGTTCCTTTACTAAAATAATTAGAGTCGATTCATTTTATTGAGTTATGACAGCAGGCACCAGTTGAATATATGTTCTGGTGGTGAATTGCCCACATGAATAATTTCATAGAATCCATGCATTTTATCCTTGTGAACGACAATTTGAGTCGAGGCATCGGAGCGTTGTAAAATAGTAAGGTATCGTGGAGAAGTTAAACTCTTTGTTACCCAGAAAAAGCAAGAAGTTGGAGTTTAGAACAAAGCTAAGAAACGAAGCGAAACCATAAAGGAGAGGCAGAACTGTGAGGAATAGTGAAAGAAGGATTCAGAACCAGCTTGTGGGTTTTGTGCAATTCATAAGTGGTAAGCTGATTTTGAAATAAAAACACGATTCCACAATCTGGATGGCGTGTGTCCAAAGGCGGTTTGTAAAAACCACTTACATCGTGTGATTTCTGAGAATTAACGGCCGGGCACCTAAATTTCGCAATAACGCGCGATGATCGTGGATTTTCCAAGACAACGTGACACTCCATCAGCCGTCGGATGTGTGGTGTGTTAATTGGCGGGCCCGAATAAATATCTGTATGGGTCCTAGCATTTTAATGTCGTGAAGACTTATGTTGTGTTGCGTGGGCCCAAGTAGTGGTTTAATGTTGGTGGTTGGTTTTATTTGAAGTCTGGGTTATATATATATGGTGGAAATTCATATCTAGTGGCTTTTTAACTAATTAGTGCTTGGGTTTTAATTCTAAGTCCAAGGTTAATTGATGTTTCTTTAACGTTGAGTTGTGGTGTATATATATATATATATATATATATATATATATATATATATATATATATATATATGTTGATATATATATAAGTGGTGATGCTTGGGTTGTGATGGTGAAGTTGTGACTAATTCCCATGAGAGGAGGTGGAGATGTATGAAATTAGACGTAGTGGGACCAAAGTTCATACTTTGGTAATAAAAATAATGAATTGAACTACGAGAGGAACCTTGGATGAGGTGGAGACTATATATTAGTGCTGGAAAAGAATATGAAGGGTTTTATGGTAAGACTATTCAAAGGGTGCATTTCATTAGGAAATGAATTAAAGTTGTGGACTTTGGAACAAGAGGGTTCTAACATATGATTTCATAATCATATATAAAAGGAAGAGAATTCTCAATACAGAGAAAGGCCCGATATATATATATATATATATATATATATATATATATATATATATATATATATGTATGGTTGTGGAATTAAACGATATATATGTTTGATTAGAGCTGTGGACCTAGATGTGAAATATTATCATATGGTGGGCTGTTAAAGTGTTAACCCACACGAAGACTGATTTCCGATATAATATATGTTACCGGACCATAGAGTCATAATGTGGCTTTATATAAATTTATATATGCGTAATGGAGATACTTTGGGTTTAAAGCAAGTGAAATATTATAAGGTGGGAGCCTCATGAATCACATTGGAGTTAAAGCGGAACATCGAAACATACCATCAAAGGATGCGATTGCGATTAATCGCATCAGAACATTTGCAAAGGAACCAATCGCATTGGAGTTAAAGCAGAACATCGGAACATTTGCAAAGGAACCAATCAAATCGGAGTTAAAGAGGAACATTGAAACATACCATCAAAAGTTGCGATTTTGATTAATTGCATTAGAAACATGGCTAGAGAAATTTGAATCTGGGTTAATTGTTTGCGTTTATAACCATTGGTTAATTCATTTCATCAGCAAATAGATAAGTCAGATATTGTGGGCCCGAATACATTAAGTCTTGTTCCAAAGTTTTGATTGATTGATCCGAATCATTGTGAGGTGGATGTTAGCATATGGTTCTTTACCATAAAGTTTTAAACCCCAGGTTTGAAGAAAAAATTAAAGCTTCCGCATAATGTTAGAGTCTGCCAGATTTAAATTTATCTGGGTAAAACTGGAAGTGCATTATTTTTGGAAGCATAGAAATTAAAATGTTGTGAGTTGCCCAGAGTGAAATAAAATTGGGCATGAATTAGAAAGCGGATTTCATATGCACTATCAGAAGAATATGTGGGTAAGCAGGGACCCCACCATCAAGGTAAAAATTTGATTCAAATACTCATAAGTGTACTGAATGAGGTTTAAAGTTTGGATTAATAAAACTGTAGAGAACATAAATGAAATTATTGGCTAAAGTGCGATTATTCCAAAGAAAGATACACAATTACAGTGAACAAATGAATATGCACAGGAATGAAATTGTGGTTTTACAAGTGTACAGGCATAGAAAGTTGGAGAATATGCAGAACTGAAAAATATAGTGAACATAGTATGCAGAACAGTTACATGATAGTTGTAGATACACAATTACAGTGAATAGTAGAGGTAGGTAGAACAGTTACCTGACAGCAGCAGAAAAGACAAAAACAGCAAGCCAAGTGTTGGAAAGAAGACTGATTGAAATTGATATATGTAACTGGAAAAATGAATGTAAATGGTTTTAATTGTTTTATATTGTTTTTGATGCATTGGCAAGTCTTCGGTAGGAAAAAAAAACTCCACTGATAAACTGAAATGTATACAAATTTCTATATTTTTCTGAGTGAGCTAGACAAAGAAATGACAAAGCAGAAGGAAAAAAGTCAGGGCTATTCATTTCGAATTCCCTATGGAATACAAATAGTCATGAGGCAAACTCTATAAATTATATCACTTTGATATGTATAATGGGTTAGAGAGTGAGGTAAGAGAATGTAGAAATGAAGGAGTAAGGCAGAGGAGAAGGAAGAGCTGATAGAGAATCCGAGAAGATGTTGAGATGATGCAGGGCAGATATGAGGACTGATGGAAAGTAGAGGAGAAGGTACAAAACACAGCTGATATCCAAGGTAAATCAGCAAGTGTTTTTCTTTTGAAAGAGTAAGGAAGTTGGAGCTTCCCTATCAAGTTGTAGCTTGATAGATGTCAGTTGTAGCTGACTGAGGTAGAAGCCTCTTATAGGTTGTAGCCTACAGAAAATAGATGGGAGTTGGTGCTTCCACATCAAGTTGTAGCTTGATAAAATGTTAGTGTTAGCTAACTGAGGTTGGAGCCTCATGTAGGTTGGTGCTTGCAGAAAATTGATGGGAGCTGGAGCTTCCTTGCAAGTTGTAGCTTGCAGAATTGAGGTAGGAGCCTCCTGTGGGTTGGAGCCTATAGAAAATCAGTGGTGAGAGGGATTTGGACTTGCCTTTGCATCAAAACAATAATAAGATGTGGTTTTCTCCCTTTATGGGTTTCCAATTATATCTGGTGTCTATGTGCATGATGTCTATGTGCATGATTTCTATGTGTTGATATGGTATATCTATTCTACTAATACTTGCTGCTCACATATTAAGACTGCTGGTACATTATCTAATCCGGTTATTAATTGCTGCTCACAAATAAAGATTGCTCACACATTATGTTGATCATGAAAGGAAGGTGTTAATAAATTTTAATGAAAAGTTTTAAAAGTCCATGAATGTGTTAAACTGATTCACCCCCCCCTCTCAGTTTAACTAAGGGTTCAACACATCATCGACTATGTTACCAAGTGGTTCGAAAAAATGCTTACATTTAACAACACAAGCGAGACAATTGAATTATTTTTCTTTAACCATGTGGTTACTCAGTTTGGTGTGCCAGAAGCCATAGTTAGAGATCATGGAAAACATTTTCACAATTATATGATGACTGAGTTGACTACCAACTAAATATTGTCACATGTTAGTTCTACCCCTTATTATCCGCAAGCTAATGGACAAGTTGAAGCCATCAAAAAAATTCTTAAATGTATGCTTCAACAAATGATTGGGGTTCATAAACGAAACTGGCATTTAATCCTATAATTAGCTTTGTGGGCTTACCGAACCTCGGTGAGAAACGCTACCAGATTTAATCCCTTTCATGTTGCTTACAGCCTGGAAGCTATCTTACCGATTCAATGTGAAATTAGACCATTGAAACTTGCGATTGACCTAGTACCTGACAGTTCTAATGAAGAGACGCATCTTTTAGATCGCATCCATATAGGTTAAATGCGCCGTGAAGCCGCATTTTCCAATGAAGAAGATAAGAGATGAATCAAGGTGCAATATGACCGCCATGTCAAGCCTCGCACCTTATTAGAGGGAGACCTGGTCTAGATTTATGATTAGGAAGCTGATAAGATAGGAACAGGAAAATTCGAACCATTATGGCATGGCCCCTATATTTTCAACCATGTTCTGTAAAAGGGAACCTATGAGTTGGTGGATTATGATGGGATTCCAATGTCACAACCTCATAATAGGTTGTATCTTAAACGTTACTATTCTTGATTCCGCGTAGTAAAACTTTTATGATATTGTATATATGATTTTATTCCATGTGTGTCCTATTATTTCTTTCAAGATTTTTCATGTGATTAGTAATCCACTTTGCATTTTGTTGTAGATGTCAGAATCTTCAGAACCATTTGTTGGTTAAGCCGATGGTGCTAGTCATTTTATGCATAATATATCCTCTACATCATGGTCCTTATTCGCTCCAAGTGGCGAGTTAGTTATTTTCCAAGGGATTTGTATCAGTTGATCCACCAAAAATATCACTGAGTATAGCACATTGATCGAACTCCTCCCTGATGCCATTTCACTTGGCATTCGCCGCAACGTCATCAGGCCGGACTCACAACTTGTCGTACTACAACTTACTAGTGTTTATATTGTCCGAAATCCATATATTCATCACATATTCCTCAGATTTTGTCTTTTGGAAAGACATTTTACTTACATCCAATATCAACACATTTCCAAAAACTTTAACACATTAACTGATTCTTTAGCGAATTATGTGTTAAACAAACATTTGCAACATTTCTAAATATAGATTTTCAATTCACATCATGCAATTGAATAGGATTTCACATAACCATAGGAAAACACTAAAAGTGAAATAGATAGATAATCGAGCTTTTTACAAAGACTTGTGTCCAAGACATGTTGGTCAC
This sequence comes from Pinus albicaulis, assembly GCA_034641835.2. NCBI lineage: Eukaryota > Viridiplantae > Streptophyta > Pinopsida > Pinales > Pinaceae > Pinus > Pinus albicaulis. The sequence goes on along the minus strand of CM076571.1, from coordinate 603,401,095 downwards.
ACTAGTACAAATGGTCAATTTTTCGACACTTTAGTTTCGATAGTTTTGACATATTGTCGGAAAATTCCCCATTTTTTCTCAATATTATTAATCCTGTCACGTGGTGTGGCTCTTGCGACACTAAAAAAAAGCATCACTATTGTGACCCACTCGGCCAACGTGTCACAATAACGACAGTAATAAAAGACAACTTCACTATAGTGACGTCCATGTTATGTGGATGTTCCTTTCCTAGTTTGGAAAGGTCTTGAAAGGTGCACGACTACACTAAAGGGTAATGTAAGACATTTTTTAAGTCTTCATAAGAAAAAATGTATTAAACTAAGTGAAATAAAATTCTCTTTAAAAAAACTTGGCGGAGACATTTTATTAAAAGAATTTCTCTAGCGCCAAAAAACATTAGAGACACCTTCACTCATATTTTCCCTATCATTCCCTTGCAACGGGGATTGTATCATTTCCTTCATTCTCTATGATTAACTAATGGCGGGTTTGTATGGCAACAGAAGGCAGGTTCTTATGCCATTTTTGACCCACCATATACGATCCGTAAGGTTAAGAAATAATCTAAGCCATAAGGATTTCATGAGATTCTTCTCTACAAATAGTAAAGATGTAGACTGTCAATATTGCAGATAGTCCATGCCCTTCCAACTACACAACCCTCTCTGTTATAAGAACCTGAGATTCTCTATTACGAGGGATTCGATCCCCTTCTTCTATTGGGATGCCACAACTTCACTGGTGTGGATATCAGAATCAGAGTGAAAGGAGGGCATAGTTGTAGATATATGCCATTAGGAAGAGAATTGCACTGGTGTGGAAATAAGAATCAAAGTGAAAGGAGACACACTTGCAGATCTACACCATTAGGCATAGGATTAAGAAGGCCCTAGTTTTATTCTACCAGAAATGTGTGGACGGAAAGTCAAAGAAGGATATAAAGAATATCCTCGTTAGGTATAACTTCACTCTTTTGGTGGCTGATCCAAGGCACTGTGAGCCCAAGAAGTTCAGAGGTCGCGGTGCTCATGCTCATTTCCAAAACCCCTACTGTTGAAGTCCTACATGTCATGGTATTTTTTTTAGGGTTGATGAGTTATTTTTTTTTTATTATTGAATTCAACTTGATTATTTTCATTTAAGGTCATCATAAATTTTAAGGTTTTGGATATTTTCATGTTTGTTGCAACTTTTGTAAGCGTACCAAGTTTTGAACTTACAAGAGCCCAAAAAAATGCTTAGTTTTGTTTGAAAAAAATCCTGACGCAATTTTCATGACCTAGAAAGGGATTTCTGGATATGGAATAAAAAGGGGAGATAAATGGGTTCTTCTTAATCGCTCACAGTCGATGAACTTTTAGGAAATTCTATTATTAAAATATGTACTGCTAAAGTACTGCAGATATTACAATTAAGTGTAACATTGTAGCAATGTAACATCTAAGATGCATCCTCTTGTAGGAACTCTCTCGAATTATTATTATCTATAAAAGGTATGTGATTTATCCTATTTAATGATTATTCACTACAAGTTATTATGTCAGTTATCCAGCCTACGGTCTAACCATTGTTTTTTAGCTGGAAGTCACAAAATCATGTTTTATCATAATAGTAATTGTTGGTCAATCAAAACATAATATAGTTATGAGTTTTTTTAACAAGGTTGTTGCATGGATTATGCCGTGCTATTATAGTTACTAGAATTGGGAAAAAATGAGAGAGGATCCAATAGAAAATATGGTTTATGAAAGTGGCATGATTACAATGAAGCTATCATATATAATTTTTTTGTATAATCTACGTTGATGTTTCTGAATCCGCATTCGATTTCCTTTGAAGGACTTCCCTTTTAACATTCCATGATAATCAAACACATAGATACATACATAGATAACCAATGTGTCCTGTGTTTTACTAGATTCTCTCAAGAATATTGGTATGATGAATAGAACAAATGGAAATAGATAGAGAGCTTCTGAAATATCCTGATTAGCTATATTTGTATATAATCTTGTTAATTAAGATCTATTTTATATTTTAGCAAATTTATGGATTTAGGTTGGTTTAGAATGTATCAAAAGTTCTTGATATGTTCCCAGATGTCAAGGAATGAAAGTGTTTGATCATCTAAATTTCATTACCATTCAATACAACATCACAAACTCGGCCATATTTGTTTTCCATGACCTGATTACAATTTTCCCATAATAGATATTGGAGACAAAGTATAATTTCTTTCTAAGTTAGCAACATGATGAACTATAACAACATGAATTTACCATTTCTCTAGCTGAGGAAAATTCATTTTCGGGGCTTTGGGAATTGATATTTCAGAGTTGGTTTAATGAATTATAATTTTTTAATTTTAGCGTATGTCTCAGATCTCTATAACATTATTTTATTCTAAAGTTTTAGATCCAAATTTTCAAGTAAATTATGCTGATGGGAATTATATTATTTCTAGGTTGCTGTAAAAATATTAGAAATTTGTAGTATCAAATTTTAATAGAGTTTAAGGTGGAAGTCGAGATTCCAGGAAGGGGTATGTTGATTATCAATGGAGAAAAATGTAAGGAACTATTTTGGCCTAATGTTGTAAGCATGTATCCAGACTTTTTTACTCACAAAAATTCCCATGAAAGTGAAAAATATCACTATAGGTACCCCCTAGAATAGGGGTCACCAGTCCCATAAGCATCCATGATATTGATGTAGACTTCAGTAGGAACCATACACATTAAAACTATTAAACGTTTTTGACATCCTTTGTGCTCTTCACTTCTTTGATCCTACCATTAAAATTGTATTTCTTTACTGTGTTTCGATCATCCTGAAACTATGCAACCAAGAATTTACATGGCTCAGTTGATTTTATTTTCAGGAGCATGCTCATGAGCTTAAAATTCAGATAAACGTGTATAATTTAAATTTTGAAGGAACAAACTATTTTACCTTAGAAATTTGTTGGTTATAAACTTTTATTTTATGTTTATTTCTGGAATTCACCATAAGTCTTACTTTAGCTGGTCATCAAGCCTTCATCAATTTTCCCTTCATTTTAAATATGATAATTTATCATACTACAACTATATCAGTAAATCCAAATCATAGAGAAAATTATCACCATGGTCATTCTTCAACTAGGGTGAATAAATCCTCCCATGTGATCACTCAATCAGCTAGCTGCATCATCACAGTTACCAATCCATTTTACAGAGTTCTTCTAATCCTCGTATATGTATCCATACACCTATTCCTCATAAAATCTAGGCTTTACAGGAGTTCTCATTGATCCAACCAAAATCAGGGTCCTCTCTATTTCATCCTTGAATGCTCTCTCCATGATGCACCACTATCCTTCATGATTATAGGTTCTGCTGCAAGGGCTTGCGTCAAGATTCCATGTATTAGTTCTTAAAAAGAGGAAACTCCTAAAGTTTCTCATATTGTAAATTTTACCATCATATTCTTTCTTGGCTTCTGAACATTTGACTGGTTTAAGGCTTCCTTCTCATTAGTCTACAAACAGGAATATCATAGATCTATCCTACTTTTGGTAGGACCTACTGATGTAGTATGTTGCAAATATGAATATGCTAGGGTTTTCATGCAACCCTACTTTAAAGTCCCGAACCTTAATGATCCTAACATATTCTACCACACTCTAGAATCTAGATAGTTCAGAGAGAACCCATGTAATGAGTACCATGGATCAAATATTCAGTGCTCTTATAAAATTATATGGCAATGGAAATATTAAACTATTGAAAACTTATTTCTTCCCACAAGGTTTTGATACTCTCCATTGGTTTATGAAGATGAAAAGCCAAGAACACTTTTTGTATCCTAGAATCAGTGACAAAATGTTTATTAGACAACATGATACACCATTGAATTATTTCTCAAGCCAATGGATGATCCAAACTAACTTCTTTAGGTTATATGCTATATAATCAAGAGAAGTGATCTCTATCATAAAGGAGATCTGATTATAAAGAAATCTCCATATGCCCACAAATTTGTATACCTTCAGGATCACTTCTTTCAATGACGTTGTTTCAACATAAATCTCATATAAAATTCTTCCACTGCGTGTAGCTTTCCTTCTCTCCAACATCACCAAGGATTCACTGATCTAATTACTGATTGGAAATATCGAATCTTTCCCACTTCTAAGATAAATAGGCTTAGTCAAGATACCTTAGGTTCAGTACTTAAAGAGGAACTTCGTGAGATGAAAATACCAAGAGATGTTTGAAAATGATAAATACTATCTTAAATATATCCTCAAACCCTAAATAATTCTTGAGAAAAATCTTAGATCGACTTTGAGGTATTTTAGAAACAACAATAGTGCATCAAGATTGATATTTAAACTTGGCCAGAGATGTCAAATATAAAAAATTGGCTACAAAAAATAATTCTCTGAAATGGATACTATACCTTAATTCATTACTTAGAGTTATAGTGAGTACACAATATTAAATCTAGGTACCATCAAAAACTTATGCATATATATGAGATAGGTATTTCACACTAGAGCTGGAAATTTGTGCAACGATTGAGTCCTTCTGCCTACACATGTATACCCATATTTTATTTTTGGCAGTGACTAAAAGAATGGATTGTATCATTATCTCAACTTCTTTTCACTTTTTTCTAGGGCTGAATGGAAATCGAATAATATTTAAACTTCAATCAGGGCTCATATCTTAGTCTAGATAATTGAAAATACAACATGGAACAAGAATGGATTTAGGCCAAAAATATTCTACAGGAATCTCGAGCAAACAACCTCAAAGGTGCTGAAGATTATGCCCTAAAAAAATAGAAAATGTCTAGCTCATAAACGTGTAGAATATTGACCTAATAAGTGGGTTGAGTTGTCCTTCAGAAACCTGAGATGAACTTCTAATAAATGTGCCTACGAGGACAAAAGGTTGCTACAGATCTCATAGGCTGGAATGTCTGCCATACAAGACTTTGGAAATGATCCCAACTAGTAGTTACAGCAAAAATGTAAGAAAGTGTTCCTCAAAATTTGACATCCTCTTTAGATAAGTATTGAGAGAACTAGGACAAAATATCACATAGAATGAGTAAAACTTGATCCTTCTTTCCATCCCTCTCTGAAACAGGCTTTAATCCTCAACTCTGGTTCAACTTGATCCACAATCCCCTTTTCCTTCCACACCTTACCTTGTTTCTTTCATTGTTGAACTAGGCCTGCTAACCCATATATCCTCCAGGAGGAGGAGCCTTAAAAAAAATCCTTGTTGTGGCTTGGTATTGAACAAGGTTACCTACAGGTCTACATCAAATAGAAATCTCGGCCTTGCAGGATCATTACATCTAAATATTATAAAAGAATTTAGTAATTGTGCCAAAATAAATATCCAAAACAAAGATATAAATCCCTCATTCCTTCTTCTCTCGGTTAATTTGGTAAGCTGAGGCGTGCGAGGTATTTCTTGAGGAATATTTTTCACTTATTGAGTATACTAAATGTGAAATCATAATCCATTTCAGGTAGTCTTACCTTAAGATATAAAAAGGGAGGAGATCATGGAGACTTATCAAGAAAATTCTCTTACTAATTGTTTTCTCTTTCACTCTAGCTTTGGCTTGGAAAGTATCTCATGCTATTACATACATAGTTCCATCTAGGATTATATATTGTATGCATGAACTTTTTAGTGGAACCTCAAGAAAATCCAACATACTCGTCCAGTGGGAGAAAACTATGGGTTTCTTCGATCTCTCTATAATATTCTTCTTTATAGTTGGCTTTTCATGTTAATTATTATTACCACTATTAGACGTTTCAGCTGAATATTTATTGATATTATTGACATAACGGTTGATAGAGGCACTTGTACGTAAGTTTGGGAGGGTTTGGAGAGTTTATATCACATGTTTTATCATTGAATAATGAAAGTCTGGATTATCAATTTTTCAAATCTAGATAACTGATCGCTTCCAAATTTTTAGAGATCTCATAATTTATAGTATCATCAAAAGTGAAATGCTTTAATGAAATTAAAGAAAACACATAGTCATCCTCCATATACCTTCTGCAGCCTTGAGTAGGGAAAATGTTATCTTCTGACTGAGAAAGGTGATCTAATATGAACTGATTGCAAAATACATGACAACAGATCGTGACAATCACTTCTTCAGGGGCATCATTACAGAGGCCATAGAGAACCAATGAAGCTTCCAAAATATTTATCAAATCAATGTGTTTTTCCTTGGGTATCTTCCTTACTTCTTCTATAGAAGATATCCAAGTAGAAATGGATAAGACACTTTTACCAAGAAGAGGATGATCACATGCTTGAATAAGAAATAACAAAATCAATAATATATTCACATCTATGTTATTTTTCATAGTTCCTACAGTAGCATAGACCTTAAATGTAACTTGTGAATGAGCTTCAAGAAAGTGGTAAAAATAACCTTCTTTTGCAGAGAATTCAATCTTCTACAAGGCGACTGTTTTATGAGGTAATGTAATAATAGGTGCCCCATCAATGGTAGTAGCTTTTTTGAATAGGAGAATTATTATCCTTAGGACAACTTGGAGCTTCTGGTATTTTGGAAATTGACAACTTTTTTTTGCAATTGAAATTATTATAAACAACATATGTATGATATTTAAGAAACCTAAAGTAGATGAAAAGATCATCAGTATAATTATGGATTGGTGTTCTAGAGAGACAGCACCTTAATTTAGCCCACAAACCCCAACATGCTCTAGCAACTTGGTTCCTACTCTGAGCTTCATATAGAACCATCCTAATGCAATCCACTCTCGTAGGAGGGGGAAGAATAGGTTCACTTAAGGATCCATTTTATCCCTTTCTACGTTTTGTCTTCCTAACAGTCTCTAAATTCTTCTTTTTATTTTTAATAATAAATGAGTCATTTCAACCAAAATCATTAATATTTCTTTCAAATTATTCATAATAATCTCCAAGATCCTATTTTTGAACCTCCATACTTATGATGGAATAAGTAATCAAAACAATTTCATGCTTTCCCAACTCACTAGCATCCTTTTTCCTATTTCTTCCATGATAGAACAGGAGAAACAAATTAGATTTTGTGGTAGCATTCTGATATATTTCATGTTCCTATTACTTAAAAACACTTGTTAGACACAAAACCGAAGTATTGGCAGATGTTCGACCTTTCTTCATAGAAAATGTATTTTCTTTTCCCTTAATGTATTCCTCTAAAGAAATATCATTTGCATCATTGTTTTATTTATTTCTTTGAAAAAATGATAAAAATACATCATCTTCATCTAGATTTACAACATATGTTTCAGCCTTTACTTGATTTGAATCTTCCTGAAGAGATGTGTTAGCAGGCATCGCTCCTTCAAAATTAAAAAAATCATTGAGACAATCTTCCCAAGCCCGTGATCATCTGTAAGAATACCACCAACATAGTGCATGTTGGTTGTCCCTTCTAGAACCATGCAAGTCAATGAAGTCCTATGGTTATTTAGCAAAGGTACTGACAAAATACCACCATTATGGGTAGAATCCACTGTTGTTAGACCTTGGTAGTGCAATACTTCTCTGAATGTCACTACTTCATAATCCTTTTTCTAGGATGGAACATGTGGACCCATTACATTTAAGGTTATTTCACAGCCTATAATAGAAATCAAGTGCCTCCATGTATTTTTGTAATGAATATGATATTATGTATCTAAATCACCATCCCAATATGTAATAAAATTCAGGTTAGGTTTCTCAATCACTTCCTCATCAAGATTTACTGAACTGAATTTACAGGTAAAAGGAAATATCCCACCACTCCACTAATTGATTTGTGGTTTCTATTCAAAACTCCCACTATTACACTCATTTATGTATGGAGCGTGTTCAATAGTCCCACACATCTAGTCCTCCCTGGCTTGTAGCTTCTATTTATAACTTCAACCTATCCACACCTCCATGACTTGTGGTTTCTTCTCAACACTGAATTCCGAATGCTAGTAAGGATTCACTATATTCTACGTCCTTTCTACAGATTTTCCTCCAAATGAAGTTATAGATGATCCCTATAATCACAACCAAATAAGTCTTCTTTCATAAACATTGGTGCACATTTTTTCAGAATTCCAATATGAAAGGTTATAGTTCCTCTATGGTATCCTCCATGAACTTTTCTTTAAAGTTTTTATTTGATGGTTTACCACAAGCAAGAGGTTTTCTATGAGCATCATCATTCACAAAATCTAGTTTATAAGTGTGTCTAAAATAGTTAAGGGTGATTTTGACATCTTCATCGATGTTGTCTGTTGGAGTGAGGTATACCAACTCCCTTGCCACTAAAACACAGAAATCCAATCTTGAATTAGATTCCTTGACATTGTTTTCACTTAATTTTGTATTTACCATAGGAATATCATCATCAATAAAACCAACAATTTTATGATTAATCTCAACATCTAATGAATTCACATTGGAAACATGTGTTACAACATTATTTCCCATGTTTGCTGGGGGCATCCAGTCTGATGCGAAAACCAGGCCATATCTATGTTGTGGCCTTTTAGAGTCAACATGATACATAGTTTCCAACTCGTCAAGGCCTGACACACTTTCCAAATTTTGAAACATAGTTGATGATGAACTAGGGGTAGTTCTACGTAGTTGTTATGATTGTAAGCTCTCTCATGAGTTTGGATTTAGGCTCCCTCATAGGAAGATTTTTGGAATTTCAGGTAGAAGAATTTGATCAGACCCTTGGACAAAGTTCTCTTTTTGCAGATAGAAATCATAATTCATATGGAAGTTGGATGAGTCTAAACTTCTAAACCCATTGAAGGTGTGTAAATTTTTAGATGTTGTTACTCGTAAATATATTCTTGTGAAGCTTTTCCTTGGCTAGGCGAAGCTAGGGGCTCTTCCATGATTTGAAAGAATTCATTGGCTTCCATTTCTAATTCCATGAGAGGTCCTGTATCACCAATAATATTTTAGAATAATATTGTGTGAATACTCCTTCATAAAGGCTTCATAATAGTCCTAAAACTTTTCAACGAAATAATACTTGATCAATCCTTGAAATAATGCTTGAGAGAGTCTTACTCTGGTCTTGGTTCAAGTGATGCTCAACTTTAAGGATGTACGAATATTATGAGATAAAAATCCCACACTTATGTCATAGTGATATTCTATTGAATGACTGAGATGGGCCTTAGGAATAAGTTTGAGCAACGTTAGAAAAAATCCATAGAGGTCAATAATTATCTATTCGGATAGAGAAAAATACTCTAGCGAATAATGTAGATGACTTCAGCCAAAAAACCAATCGAGGTTTACACCTTAGGTGATTTGAATACCCTCATATTCTAGTGATGAAATAATATCAAACAAAGGATGGTCTTGTGTCTCAAGTAATCGAAAGAATAGAAATTAGGGCTGAGACTCAAACAACCATAATGCTTAAGTGAATAGTTCCAAAAAATGTCCAAATGATTCCTTAGTCATTAGTCATCAAATGTGCATGTAGTAAACCTTGGAAAAGTGGGTGACAAGCCTCAGATTAGTTTGAGAAAGGGCTGAAATTCAGCCTCTGAGGTTTCCTTCGATGATGCAGATGCGAAACTCAGAAAAACACAAAAATTTACCATAGAATTAACATGAATTCATCCTCTTCTCCAGGGAATCTCCATACACAAAAAACATAAAAATGAAACCTAAAGTCACAAGAATATTTTCCTCTTTCTTCCATTTTGTGCTCTGCCCTAGGCTTCAAAAATTTAGAGGAAACAATATACTTGTCAGTTCTATCTTTTGGAGAGCAGGCATTTTTCTTTTGATATTGGCCATGGATTATTTTTTTATATTATCAAATAAAAATGTGCCTTTGAAAATCATAATTAGTATTCATTTCACATGGATGTCATGGGTGACATTGACTTAGAGAATATGATATGGATCTAGGTGATGGAAAAATTAGAACCTTGTCGATGGCATGTGTATGCCACTATCAACCTGAGTATGCATCTTACATTGTAACTGAGAAACGTATAAGCTCAAATTTATGAATTTATAAGATTTATAGCCATCTACTAAGACTTGAAATTTAATATTTTAACTTTATCAATTTGATAAAACTTATAGGATTCTAGTCTTCTCTTCACGGGATACATGCTGGATGTCACCGTACACTACTAGAAGGCTGTAAGGGCATGTTTTTCATTCACAGTTTTGTCTATACCAATTTTTTTCTTTTCCATTTTCTTGTCTTTGTAGTTTGATATAATGTTAAATTTTAAGTTTTTTACTTAACATATATGAAAACTCCCTTTAACATGCCCCTTTTGAGATGTTGTTTTTTCTAACCAATCATGCACTGATACGAAAATTGGAACTCATAATGTGCTTCCATTTTTTTATTTTAAATATTAGTTTTTCATTCACCGTAAGATAGTTGTTTCTTTCTTGTAAAAAGGTATTTACCATTATTACAAAGATGAGTGATGGAATTATTTTTCATTAGAGTGTCACTAAGGTTACTTTGATGCCTATGCAGTGAGGTTTCTAGATAAGTATGAGTATAATAGTTAGTTAAAGTGGTTTAATTGTAGGATATACAACATCTATAGGATAATTTGATTTCCTATGCCATGGCGATTTATCACATGTCTAACCAGATAAAGTAGAAATTTGAAGTACATTATAGGAATCTATGAGTAGTGCATGGCAACATAGGACTGCATATTTTATATTTTCTTTGCCTAGAAAAAATAGAAGCACAGGGAAAATCATCTTCCAAGATGTTATGTACCATTTTGGTAATCATAAATAGAAAAATTACAACTAAAAGAATAATAATATCATTCTTTAATAGCTATTCATAGAGATACAATGACCTCACCATTTGATAAAGAGATATGAAGATAATATAATTATACATGAATCTATTATAACAATTATTGGGTATGTATCTATCAGAATTCCATTCACTCTTTGGGCTCTCCCACCTCGCGTGTATGAGAAATCCCCTATAAGGATGGATGTTTTCCTTGGCCTATTGAACTCTATAGACTTGGCCTATTGAACTAAGTTTGGTCCCCTCTTCTCTGCATCAAGAGCTAGCTGCATTATTGAATCGACTCTAAACCGTATGATTCTTCTGCCTATCATTTTCACAACTAACCTTGTTGTGCCTCTCACTAGATCCTCTTGAAATGTCGATTCCAAGTTTCTTATCTGTAAATTTCAACCCTCCATAATTTGTGAGTATACTACATAGTGCAGGGGAGAGTACTCTTTAGTTTCTACCAATGTTTTTAGAGCCAACCTGGATCCAACAAAATTAGTTGGTCATAAATGGATTCCCAAGTTTCGGAATGAATAGTTTTGTACGGAACAAATCATTCCAATTTGAACCCATTGGTTCTATACTAGAAAAGGATGGCTCGCTTAAAATCCCCCAAGATAGAGAGAAAAAAAATGAAAAACTAACAAACTAAACTTAATCCTATATCCCTTCCCTATCTATTCCATGATGCCTCCCTCCATTTGTCTCATGCCCTTTACTTGATAGATTGTGGGTTTGGAAAGAATTTGGAAATTTTTAATTCAAAATCATTCTTTTGCTGAGTTGGAATGCTTCTTGGGCCACTTTGGTGTACTAAATTGAAAAATATCCTCTACTGATTTAAGCGTTCCTTCGAAGAGTTTCTTGTACTTTGTTTTGATGCTGCTATTTTTTAATTTCAGAGCTACTTTTTTTATGATTTTGAATTTCTATTTCAGTCATTCAAATTACATATTTGGATATTTTTTTGGTGCCGATTTTGAGCCATTATTCGAAGCTCATGAAGGTAAGAAAAAATGTTTCATATAACCCTTTGTCTCTCTACCAAAGACTTGTTGTTTTTTATCTAGATATGATTTATTACTCTATCATAGTTTCCATTTTGATTTTAATTGTTTTTATTGAGTTGCCTTGCAATGATGTAACATTTTCCTCTACCATGGATTTTTTGGCCCTTACAAAGTGATAGACACATGTAAAATTTCATAGCCCCAATTAGAAGCTTCCACTAAACACACAATCCGGTACTCTAATGAGTTTTTTGTTGATATGTAAACTATAGTTATTGTAATAGGAAAAAATCTTGTAGTTGGTGGAGAGTAGACAATTGCTGAACATCAAATATCCTCTTATCTTTCATGATGATATTGAGACATGTATTTAACAAGAAATAAATATAGAATACAAGATGTTATGGTCATTGGCCTTATACAGTGAACATAATAGATCATGATCATGAAGCAAATCAATTATTAGTCTGAAATATCACAAATGGTTTACTTGTCAACAAAAATTATTTCCCTCATTAACAGATCCAAGAATTGTTTTTGGCTAGTGTAAATTTTTGGTTGAACTTTGCCAAAATTTTACCTTTAGCATTATGGATAGGCTCTTTACATGTTTTCAGTGGAACTATTAGAGCATCCAAAACATTTTGAGAAATAATATTTTTTTGAACCAGAGTATATGTTAGGTCCCTATATTACTAGTATAGTCCCTTATTGTTGTTAGAGAAACCCCCTTATTGTTATTTTTGTACCCCTATAACCCTCATATTGTTATTATTGTGTCCTTACATTATTAGTGTTAGTTCGGCTGGGATTACGTTGTGGCCTCATGGACTCCTATATATATAAAGGAGGTTTTGGTCATTTGTATCATCCAAGAATTGTTCATTTATGTAATGTATTGGAGGTTGACCCCTTGAATTGGTTTATTTCTAAGGAATTTATCTATATTTTCTTCTATTTTTGGAGCTGGTTTCATAACATTTGGTATTAGAGCTTTGGATTCTAGGGTTTCAATGCTCTAAATAGGTCATTGTGGAATTTTAGCTATAATTTTTTTTCTAAGAAGTTTCAGAAGTTGAAATTTTTACAGAGCCAAGCCGAAATCTGGATGAAATTCTTGTAAAAATTTCAGATCTTGGTTCATAATGTTTTTAGAGATATGATCTGTGTAAGTTAGGCTTGTTTTCAGGCTCTCGAGTTTCATCTAAAAAGGTCATCATGGAATATTCGCAGTAAAATTTTTTCTACGAAGGATCTGAAGCTAAAATTTTTACAGAGAGAAGACAAATTTCTTAGGCACATCCTATAATAATTTCAGATATTGGTTCAAAATATCTTCAGATATATGATCTATGGAATTTAGGGTTTGTATAAGCTCCCGAATTTCATCTCAAAGTGGTGACCTTCAGAAAATTGTCACGACTCTCTATCTGAGCATCAGATTGGAATTATGTAAAAATAAGTACATAGACTATAGTTTCTTGTCTTTCAATTTTAGAGCCAAAGGAGGAGACAATGAGACATGGCATGTCATACAATTTCACTCTACTGAACCAGTCCATAATTAGGTCATTGTGGGAGATTCAACATAACTTTTCCTTGAAGTATCCAAATCAGGTGAGACCTAGGTCAATGTGGGAGATTCAACATAACTTTTCCTTGAAGTATCCAAATCAGGTCAGACCTATGGCATTCGAAAGAAGATTTAGAGGGCTACTACAAGATGAAATGTCAAATATTTAAAATATACAATTACATATTTAATTCAGTTTCGATATCGAGCTCCTCAAAAGAAAGAAAAAGGTGTGCATTTTTTTCAAATTGCATAAGTCTTGTTTGAAAAATTAGTTTTAATTGATTCCAAGGGCCTGTTGAGCATATTATTCGGTTCTAAAATGCCCCCTAAAAAGAATTCAACACCCATTAAGCCCTCAGAATACTCTAATATGACTCATGAAGATGAATAATTGCAACATGATTTGTCAAAATTACAAGAGAAAGTGCACCAAATTTTGCTCTCGCAAAGAGCAACAAAAAATAAAATCGAAGTTTTGAAGAAAGGCATGGAAGAAAATATGGATGGTTTGAAGAAATGCATGGAAGGTAAGATGAATTGCATGGAAGCTAGCATGGAAGCTAAGATGGATGACATCGAAGAAAAAATGAGTGACAACATGGAAAACATGAAGAATGATCTAAAAGCAGACATGGAAGGTTTGACAAAGTTGATAAAAGAAATGTTCCTAATTTTGAAAAGATAGTAGCGGAAAATCATGATGAGAACAAAATAAATGTTAATCGTGATTTCATGAACTCTAATGTTGGATTGAAGAACAACCATATTCCAAATATGGATATGAGGAATTTTTATGGCAAGGATCCCGTAACATCGATACTATAGATGGAACAATATTTTGATCTTAATAATGTGCAAAACACACAAAAGGTACGCATTGCAACTTTACATTTAGAACAAAATACATTTGTATGGTATTGATGGCTTTGCTCCAATAATTTTTTTTTCACTTGGTCAATTTTTACAGAGGAAACGATAGCACATTATGAGGATACAAAGAGAAATATCTTCTTTAACTAATTAATAAATCTCAAACAAAAGGGTTCAGTGGTGGAGCACATTGAGGACTTCCAAAAATTGAATATAAGGGTAAATGATATTCCAAAGGAACACGGGATTGATGTATTCATAGGGGCTTGAAAGGATAAAATCCAACATGAAGTTCACATTTGGGAACCTGATTCATTCGAGAAGGCATTCAGGTTGGAAAGAAAAAATGAATGTAAAATTATGGCGACAAGGAAGCCTACCACTCACATCTATAAATATGGAAGTGTTGCTAATCCTAGACTTCCACAACCTACATGGCTGATACCACAAAAATTGGAAGCAAAAAGCGCAAAATGGCTTTGCTACAGTTGTGATAACAAATACACTAAGGGTCATAAGTGTGTTGAGAAGAAATTATTTTACATATATTATGATGAGGAGTAACAAAATGAACAAGAAACTTCAAAAGAAGAAGATATACACCAAGAACTAATCCTCGCAGAAGAAGAAATGAGTCAGACCATATCGTGTAATGCATTGGCAGGAATTACCACTCCTCAAACTCCCAAGATAGAAGGACATATCAAGAAGAAAAGTAGCCAAGGAATTGAATTGTTTCCTATACCCAACACCAGAATGTCAAGTGACGGTTGCGAATGCAGGAACTATAAATTGCTCTGGAAAATTCCATAATATCAAGCTACCCATGGGGGAATATGTATTGAATATTCCAATCCTTTCCATTCCAATGGGAGGTGCTAATGTTGTACTAGGAGTACAATGGTTACAATCTTTGCAGACAATAGCTTTTAATTTTCAAGAATTTTCTTGAATTTTTTTTTGGAAGGAAAGTAAATCGAATTATGGGGTATCACAGGGAAGCTAGGAAATATAATAATCTCTAATGTCATGAAAAATATTCTGAAGAAAGAACATCGAGGTGTAATTGCACAATTATGCTCACTAGAAGTTCCAACATCAAAATCATCTATTTCTCTAGATCTCCAAAAACTCTTGGACAATCATTCCAAGATGTTTGAAACTCCCAAAGTACTCCCACCTATTCGTGATCATGATCGTGCTATGCATTTGATTCCAGGAAGTGTTCCTCCAAACATTAGGCCTTATAGATATTCTTATGTCCAAAAGAGCGAAATTGAACATATGATTAAATAAATGTTAGAGGGTGGTATAATTCAACCTAGTCAAAGTTCTTTCTCTGCTCCAATAGTATTGGTGCACAAGAAGGATGGATCATGGTGCATGTGTCTGGATTATTGGGAGCTCAATAAGCTCACTATTAAAGATAAATTTCCCATTGTTTTGATTGATGAACTATTGGATGAATTACATGGAGAAATTTATTTTACTAAGTTGGATGTTCATTCAGGATATCATGAAATTAGAATGAAGACTAAAGATATTCCGAAAATAGCATTTTGAACTCATGAGTATGAATTTTTGGTTATGCCTTTTGGCCTTACCAATGCACCTTCTACATTTCAAGGGTTGATGAGTTCCATTTTCAAACCCTTCCTTAGAAAATTTGTGCTAGTATTTTTTGATGATATACTAATCTACAACAGGTCTTGGAAAGATCACGTTCAACATGTTGAGAGGGTGCTCAAACTATTGGAGGAGAAACAATTATATGCAAAAACATCCAAATGTTTCTTTGGAGTACAAGAGGTGGAATATCTGGGTCATATTTTATCTCACTAGGGTGTTAAGGTAGACCATAACAAAATTAAAGCCATTATGGAATGGAAAGTCCCCACAACCATAAAGCAGTTGCATAGATTTCTCAGGTTAACAGGGTATTAACGCAAGTTTGTTAAGAATTATGGGAGAATAGCATCACCTCTAACAACATTATTGAAGAAAGATGCATTTTCATGGAATCCTAAAGCAACTAGGCCTTTGAACATATTAAAGAGGCAATGTGCTTAACACTAGTCTTAGCTATGCCAGACTTCAAAAAAACATTTATTGTGGAATGTGATGCCTCAGGAAATGGAATTGGTGCTATTTTAATTCAAGAAGGAAGACCCGTTACTTTTGAAATTCGTCCAATCAAAGGAAAGTATTTACAAAGCGCTATTTATGTGAAGGAAATGTTGGCAATACTACATGCACTAAATAAATGGCGACCTTACCTAATGTGAAGACACTTCAAGGTAAAAACTGATCTTGATAGTCTTAAACACTTTTTGGAACAAATATTATCTTCAAAAGAGCAGCAAAAAATGGGTCACAAAGATGTTGGGTTATGACTTTGAAATCATCTACAAAAAAGGGAAGCTAAATGTTTTTGCAGATGCACTCTCAAGAAAGGATAAAGAGGTAGAAGAATTTATTTTTACCATTTCTAGTATCCAACTATATTGATAACCGAAGCAAGGGATAAATGGAAGAAGTAAGAAGAAGTTTGGACACTCATTCAAAAGTTGCAGAAAGATCCTAGTACCTCTGATACATTTAATTGAAAAAATTATTCCTTATGGTACAAATATCTCTTATATATTTGCAAGAATTCCCAACTAAAACAAAATATTATTTTGGAATTGCACACTTCTCCTTTAGGAGGACACTCAGGAATTTTAAAAACTTACCACGGTGTGAAGAAATATTTTTTTGGGATGGCCTTAAATCTGATATTCGAAATTTTGTGGTAGAATGTTTGGTTTTCTATCAAAATAAAATTGAGACAATTAAGACCCCTAGTATTATACAACCTTTATCCATTCCAAGTCAACGTTGGGAGGAGATGTCAATGGATTTTATCATAGGTTTACCTATGTCTGAAGGAAAGAGTGTCATCATGGTGATAGTTGATAGAATTACCAAATATGCACATTGTTGTGAATTATCTGATCCATTTAAAGCAAGTATAGTTGCTACTACATTTATGGAAACAATTCAAAAGCTACATGGAAGCCTGAAGATTATTGTAAGTGAAAGAGATCCCATTTTTACAGGAAATGTTTGGAAATATTATTTTCTTGTTTGGGTAGTCAACTAGCTCATAGCTCATCTTATCATCCTCAATCTGATGGTCAAACTGATATAGTGAATAAATGTTTGGAAGGATATCTTCATTGTTTTGTATATGATAATCAAGCATAATGGGTCAAGTGGTTACCTCTCGCTAAATGGTGGTATAACACTTCCTTCCATACTGCAGCAAAAATGACCCCGTTTATGGCACTTTATGGATATCATCCACCATCTGTCACATCTTCTTTAAGGGAAAATTATATGGTTCAAGCAGTGGAATAACACATCGAGCATCAACAAGAAGTTCTCCAACTCTTAAAGGATAACCTAAATTTGGCACAAAATCGAATGAAACAACAGGAATATCAACATCGCAGTGAGAGAAGTTTTGATGTAGGAGACTGGTTATTTTTACGACTACAACCATACAAAGAAAATTCCCTCAAGCAAGCTAAGAAGGATGATAAATTATCGCCAAAGTACTAGTACTATGGTCCTTACAAGGTGTTACAAAATATTTGTACTATGGAATAGAAATTGGAGCTTCCTCCTTCTTCGCGAGTGCATCTAGTTTTCCATGTTTCATGCTTAAAGAAGGTTATAAGGGACAAAAATCCAGTTCAAACAATATTTCCAGAAATTTATGAGAAAAAAAAACCATATTGGAACCTGAAGCAGTCACAGAAATAAGAACTCAATAGCTACGAAATCGATCAATTTTAGAGTATCTCATCAAATGGAAGAACTTACCCAATGAAGATTCTACATGGAAGGATGATAATTTTATACAGAAGCACCTGGAGCTACTCAATCATTTAGGACAACACTTTTTTAAGGGAGAGGAGCATGTTAGGTCCCTATATTACTAGTATAGTCCCTTATTGTTGTTAGTGCAACCCTCTTATTATTATTATTGTATCCCTGTAACCCCCATATTTTTATTATTGTGTCCTTAGATTATTATTGTTAGGTCAACTAGGATTACATTGTGGCCCCATGGACTCCTATATATAGAAAGGAGGTTTTGGTTATTTGTATCATCCAGGAATTGTTGATTTATGTAATGTATTGGAGGTTTCCCCCTCGAAGTGAATTATTTATAAGGCATTAATCTATCTTTTCTTCTATTTTTAGAGCTGGTTTCACAACAGTATATCAGAAACATATGTCTAGAAGGCTTTGTAAAGTTTTCTCAAGAGAATTTAACCTCATTTTAGCTACATGGAGGCAAATTCATATAATTATGTATAAGTTATAATCACATGAACATGCCTTTGATCTTATAATAAAGGTACCAAATTCTTATCGGGGATACCTCCGCGGGGGTAGAAGTAAGCCTGAGATGATCATAAATTTTAGGAAGGAACTTAAGTTTCGCTTCTGGCATGATGCCAATATTTTATAAATGAAAAATGAAGATTTATGACCTCCCAAGCAATCTAGGCTAGGATGCAAGACAACTGAGACAATTGTCTTACATCTTAGCTCACTTGGGAGCTAGTACATCTTCCTTTCTCCTTTATCAACTATTTCTATCATGCCATAAGCCAAATGTGAGTTCCTTATTAAAATGGATCATCATCTGAGGGTTACTTCTGCACCCAAATTTTTTTTCTAGGAGTTGCATGACACTTCAAATGGTTGCTTTCGTCACAATTCTGACAGAATTTTCACTTCATAATTCCGAAGGTTGTTTCTGTCGCTCGAAAAATAATAAAGATGATGAAAGATTGTCGGCATTGTGACATATTCTTGGAAGGTATCATTGCCGTAATATCGATGTCTCCACATGATGTTGGAATAGTGATAATAAACAACATGATTCAAAGATTGACTAAATGAATACATGTGTCATGTCTAGTGTCACTCTACTGACAATTATTAGAAGTGTCACATATGTGACGGTACCAGAGACAACATTTTTCCCAACCTCAAAGTGTCGCTCTCGAGATGACTATATGTCGCAATAGAGACATTTTTGACGTCGCAAATTGGGCGAAATATGCTAATGACATGACCTGAAAATGTATGTAGACATATCATATCCTAGGTAGATCTAGTGGTGCTCATGATACTAGGTCACTGCTTGAGTTATCATGCGCAATAACGTCATCCATCAGCTAGGTGTACCAACTTTATGGTGCTGTAACCTCATAAATAACTCCTCGATCCGTATATCGAGAATCCTGAGAGTCATCCCCTCTACATGCTTTTGTAACTCAGCCAAAGTCTCAGTCAAATCTAAATCCAAAAGGACTGCTCTGCCGAAAATCCTCTTTGTTGGTTCACTCGCCTGCTGTGCATGACCCACTAGTCAAACGTACCCACATCTACACACGTAAAAAATCCTTATTTTAGTCTTGGAAACATGAAAAAAGAAGAAGAAGTGAAAACCCCAAAAAATGAAAAAACATGGTCAAAACATATTACCTATAACACCCTATTGAGAGCCTTATGGTAAAATGAAATCTGGGTCTTCACAGAAATCCAAAGCTACGTATGGATGCTCCTCTATGACGATATGCTGTAGTCAGAGCCAAGTAAATAATTCATTGGATAATTATATCGATGAATAACCAACATGTCTAGCCATCAACTCTACCGACCGCTGCATTCGCAGATCCCTAGGACTAGCTACACCCAATGTCACATGTTGTGGCTTCATCAATGGAACTCGCTACAGAATGAACTTCGCAACATGAAGTGTCACACAACCAGCCAAATTTGCGATGGTGAATAGGAGAATTCATGAAGGCATATCACGTAAATCCCTGATGTTTATATTTCCACATTTTCTAGGCTCTGTACCTAAACAAAAAAACTATCAAATTTAATCCTTCACTGTCTCACCTCCATAGACAGAACTCGCAAGGGAAATGGGGGAACCGTGTCTTGACAAACCTGTCATAAAGTAAATATCATTGATCAATATTGTGAGCACTTTGTCCCCATTGTGAAATTCCTATTGTGCTAGATACCATGAGTGAATCAAGAACAACAATAGTTCGAAATGTTGCCTTATCCCTGATAGTCTACAGTACTTGAGTAACCTGCAGTTTGTTTGGGATCTTATATTGTTAGGATCATTTAGGGCAACCATATCATGTTCCTCATGTTCTCTTTCTCACCATGTAATCAAAATTCTTATCCGATCAAAGCTTGAAATAAAACCATAAGCTTAGTTAGCATCCATTTCATGTAAAAAATTTGAGATATTTTGGGCAAAAAACACAATAAAAATTTCTAAATTTCACCCAACGCACCCCTATTCCCTAGACATAGCGTTTCAGAGCACCTGAGCCCCATTTCAGTTCCTCTGCAACACACTTTTCGACATTCAAGGGTGAGTTGGTCCTAGGGCGTTGTATATTTACCCTAGGAGCCCCAAAACCCTGAAAAATTTGCATGAAAATGAAAAATAATGCTACCAATAGAAAGAGAAAGCTCAAATCTCCTACCTAGTCCCAATGACACAAGAAATGATCCACAAAATCTGTCGTAATCAGCTACTAAAGTTTGGGGGAAAAACTAGCTTAGAGCACTAAAAAAGTGAATGGTAAATGTGAAATGGTAAAATGACATCGTAAAATCTTATTTAAATAGTACTTTTGATTATTTTATGCACATTTAATGAATCAACTATAGTTTTTACCAAATTTTTACTTCTTAAATAGGTATGCTTAATCCTTTTGGTGGTTCTTTGAGCATGTTTACAGCTGGTATAGTGAATTCGATGTGCATGATCTTAAAATGAATTTTGACTACATAGCACACTTTTATCTCTTTTTCGAGATCTTTTAAACATCGAAAAAGGAACCCCCAGGAGTTCTCTTTCAACTCTTTTCAGAGTCTCAAAATATCAAAATATTACTGAGCAGTTGTCCTTTCAATCTCGTAAAACGAATTGAAACGACATCTAATCTATATAATTTTAACCCTTTTACGTACTGGGATATATTTTTTACAAAAAAGGAAAAACCTAGTCGAACATGTCTAGGAGGTTCTCTCAGGCATTATTTTACACTTTTTTGGATATGAGGGACAACTTTACGAAAAGGAACTTGTGGAGTTTTATTTTCATTCCTTTTTTCTAACTCTCTAAAAATGAATAAGGACTGAGTTTTCACTGTTATTAGACTCGTTAAAACATCAAATAGAGACGAAGTTTTTCATCATGAAAAGAATGAGTTTCACTTTCACTAGAATCGTTAAAACATCAGATAGCGATAGATTTACCTGAAGGGTGGAATTATACATCAATCATATGTTATCCTCCTCAAGCTTGTTAAAAAATAAAGAGTTACTAGTCAACAATGACTGGGGAAAATTGGAAATTGATAAATGAATTTATGGTATCAAGTTTCTCTTGAACATGACACTCATTCACTTCATCTCTATGCCTTTTGGGTTGGGTTATCTTCTTGATCGTATATCATACCTATGGTCTATCACACCATCCATCACTTTGGTTTTCGGTCAATGCTACCAACTCATTCAGTGTTGTTAATATGTTCAAGATAAGTCACTCAGTAATTCCTCATCCTTTTCAATACTCATAAACCTTCATTTCATGACTCCCATCCCTGAAAATTTCTTCATAAATTACATTTTATCTCTGAAATCATCACTCTTGTTTCGTGTCGTTAATAGGGAATACATCAAGTCCCTCCTCCAATGAGTCACTTATTGTCGACATCAGCTCATAATCCAAGAAGTCGACTTACAAACATCCTTCCAGTACCTTGAAGCTTTCCTGCATCGATAACAAGTTTCTCAATTTCGACGACAGGTTGATATCACTTTCCTTCGACCAAAATATTATTTATGGTGTTGGATATGAAATCATATATTCACACCATGCAGATTGTACTATAGTACCTTGAGAGCCATTATCATCATCAATGGTTTCTCTTGCATATGTTAATGAATTACATCATTGGCTGGTAATTAGACGATGTCTTCCCATGTTCGAATTCAGATCACATATTCGCATGGCTAGAGTCACACTTGAACGATTGAGTGAACGAGATAGAAGACCCTAGATCTAGTTTCATCCATATGGTCTGTGATTTTAGGATTAATACCATATCATCTACACGATGGATTTACACAAATGTTCATCCTATAATGGGTCTATATCTCTAGATGAATTTCTGATGCTATGATAGTTTATGTGTTGAGTATGGGTATAACTCCCTAAGCAACTCATGTCCAAAATGCAAAATATATAATGATGTAATGTATTGTAATTGATGCAGGTCACCATTTGCTTCAGATCCTACTCATCACATCGTAAATAATATCACTCAATATTATCATTTTTGACTTCATGATTTAGGGGGAAACTGTTACAAGTCAATTTGGGACTCACTCTCGAAACTCATATCAGTAAAAATAAGGGTCTATGATACTATAAATCAACTGCTACTTTCCTTAAACAAGTCATCCCATTGTTGGTTTTTATCCATGAAAGTTTCACTACTTGATGTCTAGTTGAAATGCTCCATTAAGTCATCAACACGTCCATAGAATGCAGTAAGGTATTTGCAAAGAATTTAATCTCATGAAATACAAAATTTCAGAGAATATAGGCCCACTTAATAGTGCGTTGGTTAATTAGGAGCGAATTGTTCAAAGTATTCTTCGAATGTTCCCACTTTTTGGTGGCTTCTAGAAGTTGTTCCATCTATCATACTGTCTGATAACCTTGAATATGAACACCATGGAGCGATTAAATCACTTATCCTCCTATTCCATTGAACAAGGAAACTTCCTCATCCATTTATGAAAAATCCATTCAATGATAAATTAATGATAAACTACCCTCATTTCTTATAAATTGAGCATTGATCATAGTGCACAGGGGAGAAAGAGTTATAATTTGTAAATTTATGCTGGTAAGATTATAGATCTTTGAGGTATTATTTGCATGTAATGTTATGTTGCTAGAGTGATGTTGTTGATGTGATGAGGATAGGACTGAAGCTGCAGTGAGTTGACATTGAATCGATCCTATTGGTTGTAACTTCTCCTTCTACCTTATAATAAAGATATTTGCTCCTTTCATAATACATGCGTTCATTCTTTTATATATGTTTTTTCAAATGAAATTGATTCAGTTTGACTAATATGAATATATCATGTTCCTTTATGTCATTTTTTGTCTTCTGTTAGCAATTTCAAGTACCAATCAAAAGATTTTAGTTCGATTGAGAGCGACAGAAGTGACCAAAGGGAGATGAAGAATAGCGAAGGATCACAAGTAGGTATTATTTTCTTATCCGTTTATCTTAAGGAAAATGTCTAACATATTTCATATGTTTTTCTAAGTGCGTCCACGACACTTAGGTAAAATTATCTATTCATAGGTTTGATTTCCGTAAAACACCTCTACTTACAAAGTATTTGCAGGTATAGATGTAATTTTCCATGAGTAGGAAAAAGACAGAAATAAGGACAATAGTTATGAAAGGTGGCAT
Source organism: Pinus albicaulis (assembly GCA_034641835.2). Taxonomy (NCBI): domain Eukaryota; kingdom Viridiplantae; phylum Streptophyta; class Pinopsida; order Pinales; family Pinaceae; genus Pinus; species Pinus albicaulis. The sequence goes on along the minus strand of CM076571.1, from coordinate 603,377,189 downwards.
ATACTTGCTGAAGTTAAATAAAACAAAGAAGAGGATGAAGATAAAGAGTAGTAGAATCTTGAGGAATAATGCAATGATATGGACACTACAAGGAGTCAAAGCTCACCCAAAGGATAAGAAGGATCTTCACAAAGGAGGGATGAAGAAAATGTATTACCAAGGATATCTACATGCCATAATGTCCTACCCAAAATTTATAAGGACTATGCCTTCATGAGTGGTGTTTTAAATGTCATGGAACCCATGATTTTTAATGCAACTAATGAATATGGAAAGTGGATAAAATAAATAAAGGAAGACTATGTTTGTATAATGAAAAGAAAAACCTGGGAAATCACTAAACTACCTAAACATAAAAATACCATAGGATGAAAATGGTTGTACAAACCCAAATTTAGAGAAGATGGTAGTATAGATAAATATAAAGCTAGATTGGTGGTAAAAGGGTACTCACAAAAAGAGGGAATTTACAATGCATAAATATTTTCACCTATATCTAAAATAAACACTATTAGATTTTTAATTTAATTAGTTACAAAGTACCATTGGAATCTTCACCAATTAGATGTAAAATATTCCTTTCTTAATGGTGAGTTAAAGGAGGATGTTTATCTTCCTCAATCAGAAGGTTTGTGAAGAAGGGTCAAGAACATCTAGTTTGTGAATTAAAGAAAACTTTTTATAGGTTGATGTGGGCACCCACGATGACTTCACTCAATTAATCTCTAACCTGTCACATCCATCCATGGCGTATTAAAAATAACCTTAACTTCAATACATATTGGAAAATACTCCTAAAAATCACATTATTTAACCCCCTACCAATATGAACCATAAACACCTTCCCAATTCAAAAAAATCCTACTGCCACTAGATATTTTACATATCAAATTTTTCATTAACATTTTTTGTACCCCGTAATATTTTTTCATTAAATTTGAGCTCCATTTTTTATATCTGCAAATATAAAAACCCTTTACCCCCTATATATCCCCTAATATATTATCCAAAATTTTCATCGTATATCCCAGAATATGAACCCATGTGGTATGGTATTTCTCCCCTAGTGAAGCCCCAGTGTAGGTACCTATGTCATGTTATAATAAAATGGATTCATTCTTTCTTAGACAAGGTTTTATGAGGAGCCAATGTGATCCAAATATATATAATACATTTTATTAAAAGGGACATAGTGTACTCATTTCGTTGTATGTTGATGCTTTGATTATTATAGGGAATTTTGGTAAACTAATTAATGGAATTAAGGTGAAAATATCATGAGTATTTGAGATGAAATACCTTGGAGAATTCCTTTACTACCTAGGTATTAAAGTTTGGAGAGATGTTGGTCATAATTTTGTTTATTATGGTAAGTATGTTAGAGAATTTCTTAAGAATTTGAAAATGGATTAGTGTAAATCTTCTTTTGTTCCAATGCAACAAAATTTGAAAATTTACAGTGATGATGTCTCAAAGGAGATTGATAGTACAATGCATAAACAGTTGGTGGGAACTCTCTCAACCTTGAATTATGTTTCTACAAATAGACATGATATAACATACTCTTTTAGTGTGTTAATTTAGTTTATGGAAAGACCTATATAAATCCATTGGAAAGAAGCAAAAGGTGTACTCAGGTGTCTTAAAGGAACATTTGATTTTTATATTAAATATAGTATTTCATTTAATGTTTATTTGAGATGTTATTGAGATTTAGATTGGGCTCATTATCTTGATGATAGGAGATATACTATAGGATATTCTTTTAGCATTTGATTTGGGATTTTTTCATGTAGTAGTAAGAAGTAGCCTACCATATCTTTATCATATACTCACGAAAAGTATAAATATTTGTGTGCAACAACTTTTGAAGTTGTTTGGTTGAGGAGAGGTCTTCAAGATGTTGGAGAAAAAAAAAGAACCATACAGTGATCAAATGTCATGATCAGAGCTCAATCAAGTTGGAAAATAATACAATTTATCAAGCAAGAACAAATCATGTTGATGCTCAGTTTCATTGTGTTAGTGAGAATATACAGTCTAAAGATATTACTCTAATGTATTGAAATACTTGTGAAAATGTTGCTGACATTTTCACTAAGGATATTTTGAAGATGAAATTTGAATTCTTTAGGGAGATAATAGGTCTGGAAATAAATCCTTTCTCCATTAGGGGGGAGAGATGGAAATAATGGAGAAAGTAGTCATTTGGTTGTTTTGACTTTGTACTTATTTAGGACTTCGATCCTATTTTTTAGGAGTTTTTTTTTTTCAGATTTCCTTAATATAATGTAATCATATAAATTTGTGTATTTTTGATGATTTGTTAATGAGAAAGTACAACCTTGTTTGGAAGCCTCTAGGTGCAACCTGTCTCACATGTGTGAAGCCTTGTTGATTCATCAAATTTGGTCTTCCATTTTTAAACCAATTTGTTCCCAATATTTAGTGATATAATATCTCACTCCAAAGGGGAATATAAATGTGATAGAATAACCTAATATTGGATATCATTTTTTTCAATTCTCATCGAACATAAAATCTATTCATTTAAACAAATAAATTTCTATTTCAATGATAACTTGAAATATAATTTTAAAATTTTCGTAAATAATTAAATAAAATATTATCAATTTAAGAAATTTACTATATTTTGTATTAAAAATAATAAATAAGAATTTATATTTTCAATAAAAAATAGAAAATAAAAAATAAATTCATTCTTTCATATTATTTTATTATAAAATTAACATTCTAATTAGGGGTGGCACGAGTTGGAGCAGTTATCCTTTTCCCGGAGTACTATAAAACGTAGCAATTCACTTGGGGATTACGCACTTCAACCAATAATCAAGTAGAATATCTAGCTTTATGCCAAGGTTTAGGATTATATATAATGAAGGGAATCAACAATATATTGATCTTTGGTTGTTTAATGATTGTGATTCGATAGGTAAGGAAAGAAAAAGGAAAATACACCACTTCTCTCTCTCACATTTTGCAAAGGATTGCCGTGCAATCTCAACATTTGGAAGACATTGAGTTTTACCATTTTTATAAACATTTAAAATCTAAGTCAAGTACATTGTAAAAAAAATAGACTACCATGACACATGGAATTATAGGGCAAGATCAAAGTCCTATAGTATATTTATCCACGCGATGATAAATATAAGAACTCATTCTCATAATAAAATTGAAGAAAATGAAATCCACAGTGGAAAAATAGGTCCAAGGATTGAACCAAGGACAACTCAAACCTATCAGAAATTAAATTTCCCAACAGATTTAGCACACTCTAATACAAAAAGGACTAAAAAATGGCATAATTTAATTCTACAAACATGCATATTGATGGAGGAGTACCTACGGCTTAAGCTCAACCACACTGTAATGTTCCAAATCAGGAAAATGCTACAACAATGAGAATATCTCAGGATATTCTAATGTTGGAGACCCAGCAATATGCAAACACAACGAATGGAGCAGCAGCAACACTCAACACATAGAAACAAGAGAGAAATCCATAGCCAAATTATTAAGCAATAGCAACAACAATAGAATACAAGATCTTTGAGGAAATGTTAGACAAGATAGGCAATGCTCAATCCTCAAAAGACTAATAAATGGATCATGACAAAACCACTGCTACACAATGTACACTAAGAAATGACAACATAGTTGTATAGAGCAACTGCATGCCACATATTTCAAATACATGGATAAATCAATATGTGTCCCAATACAACAATGGGAGTGAAGATAACAACTCCCAAAGAATACCTCATGTAAATCCTGGAAGGATTGGCAATAAAATACAAAAACTGCAAAATGCTGGAGTTGCTGGGTAGCTGCAGCAACTCAAGAAATAGAACTGGATGGAGAAGACTAAATATGTTGCAACCAATGACAATATCTCCTCCAATGGATATATAGAATGAAAGGTTGATCCTCTCACCTAAGATCTTACCCTCCAAAGACATTTGTAGAGCCCTACTGCAAAAGATCCACTAAAATAACGCACTGGATGGAACTACACTGTAGGGCTAGGGAATGAGTTGGCCTTGATGCCAAAGTCTACAATAAGCTCTGGAATGCCTCCAATATAATTTCCCAAAGGGAAGAGGGAATCCTCCTTTAAAAAATAGCTGATGGAGGTGGTGTAGTGAACCCTCACTGCAACACCCAACAACACAGTATTATTCTGCTGTAGAAATAACGTTGTCTTGATGGAGGATGGTTGGCCTCAAGCCTAGATGTGAGGAAAATTAGTCCAATCCCTCAAGAGGCCTCTCAAGAAGGAGAAGGTATCCTAAATAGGAATTCCTCCCAACAACTCTTGCTAAACAACAAGGAATGCACAATTGTCTGAATAGACAATGAGATGAATAATACACGCATGAGAAACAATGGCTGCCTTTCCCTCCTTTTAAACACATGAGAGCTCCCTCTCCATGGGTCCCACTCTATTAAGGTTTCCTCCTTCAATGAATATTCCCTCCTCTATCTCTGCGTTGTCCCATAGATGCTCTCCACCTCATACCTCTGCGCTGTTTGACTTGGTCAAACTTAACCAAGCCTCTTTGCAAAATGTCCCCTTTCACACATGTGGGTGTGAAATCTAGTTCCAAGGCTGATCCCCTTTCATAATAAATGGATTTTATCCATGTTTTTGTATGAATGGGCCTTCTCACCCAATTATTCACCTCCTAATGGAAAATAGCAAAAGTTAATATTCCAATTTATTGCGGGAAAAATTTGGAACATTACAGTCCTCCCCTCCCAAATGTTGCTTGTCCTCAAGCAACTGCAAGGATAGAACTAGGAAGTCCCCACCCAAGGCATGGAGTCTGAAATATAATGAGGAAAATCTTCCCCATGCAGATCCTTCATCCCCAAGCAATCATCCAAACAAAATGAGCCACCTCCCAACAAGGCAACTCCTGAAAATCTCCTTCCATCTTAAGCTCCGGAAATGAAGGTGGGCTGAAAATCGGAACATGGTAAGCATCATAGCCTACCTCATGCTGTCCTTCTCTCCAATTATGATAAGTGTAGAGTGTGTGCTGATCCTGGGCTGCAAAAGTATTTCCCTTAAATGGAAAAGTGAAGAATAATCCTCCAAAGAGTTATCCTCTGACAATGAAGAACAAGCTTGCCCAAAACAATCCATCCATGATGAATAGGACATGGTCATCATAGAGTATCCCAATGAGAAATTTTATACAATTTTTACATGATATTTAATTATACAAACAATATCTCAATAGGACACAATGCAATCTCATCCACTGCAACTCCAGAAAATAGTGTCGCAAGTAGTGTACAAAAATCATCTCATCTACTAATGGATAGTAAATGGCCGAATATGTCATCAATACATGATCAAATACTTGCCCATGATTATACAATGGATGAACATCAATCTCATGGCCCACCTCAAAATAGAAAGAATATGTGGCTTTGGTGGCCATATCTCCTCCCATGCTCCCATTAGAACATGTAGTGCAGAAAATGTGGGAATTCCCCCCACTCAAGGACACATCCAACTCATGTGTCTTTCTCATAATCATGATTCTCATACAAATCTGATCCATACCAGCAAATGAAGTCATGATCAGCAAAAAAATTAAGGAAATACTATTGGTTTCATGTGGTGCTTGAGGATACCAACAGTCTCCTAGATGTGTACAACACAGTTTTACAAGCTGCGGCTTGAGAAAAATACAAGGAAAAATGTTTATTTTTACATGGTCAACCATGCATGTCTCCATATTGTGAATTTTTGGTTGCAAAAACTAAACATAGATGTGATAATAAAACTTTTTCCCAAGGCCACATAAAAGATGACTGCCTCCAACATATAGATTGGCCCAACTAAGAACATAGAGCAATATGAAAAGCTTGCCTTCTTGTGAAGCAATGCACTGCATGGTAATGATAAGAGTATGAAAATAAATGAATGTATAAACAAAATTCTTACCATATGCTGGAAGTGAAATGGTACATGGATCTCCATAGTTTTTTGACATGCTATGAAGATGAATGAACCATGTGCTACAAGAAAATAATCCTCCTCATGCTTGGAAACCCAAATCAAGAAGAATATGTCATAGTGATAGATGCCTCTATCCACTATTCTGTCATCCTCACCTCCTCATTATTCACCAACTGCAGCCAAATTGAAGTGATCCTAGGGATACCTCATCCATAAGTCTGTGCTCCAAAGTGACAGTGCTGTGAGCTCACGCAAACAAGCTCCTGTTAATACAAAGCTTTGTTCTTTGACATGCTCCTTGTCAAAGACTCTAATAATGTTGCAAAGAATATGGAATACTTCCCAAGATGGAAGTGCTTCCAAATCATCATAGACTGAGGAGATAATTCCATCTCCTCCTCCTGCAACATCATACAAAGTGTGAGAGCAAATCTGCTCTTTCTTTCTCGAGAACAAGCAAAGCAACGAAATATTTTGCTGCCTCCCCATACTACCATCATACAACTCATGTGATGAAGACACAATGAATGATATGAGTATCACATCAACGCCATGCATCCATAATCTATGCTACCCAATGATGCAAGTATCCTTCCACATCTTCTCCATCCTCCTACTCCTAGGAAGGGTGTTTGCCAAGTGATGGCCAAACTCTTTCAAGAGTAACCAGTGCAACCAAGCCTCCTACTGCTCGATATCATAAATATGCAAGTAGCCTCCTAGCTCCTTGCTCATCAACCACATCCACTCAATCACTTGTGGATTCTTTCTCCTTTCCTTCATCTTGGTACTCCTCCCATGAGGGCTACCATTCTTCCAAACCAAATCTCTGCCTTTGCACATCATGGGATTTTGAAATGCAATCTTCTCAAGGATCAATGAGACCCTATAAGGACCCAAATAGGTGGTATAAAAAAACCTCCCATCATGATGTGTATGGCTCAAGGAATGTCCGACACAAGCATGAGAGATGTTATCCATCCGAAGATGTCCTCCATATTCTATATTCTCCTGTGAGAAAGAAAGAAAATAATTTCACTCCATGGTGTGTTGAAGTGCACCTCTAATGAGATCTCTCCTTGAGACCTCGCTCTCAACAATAATCTTCCAAAATCAATGAGGTATTGGATTTGAAAGTAGAAGTTCCTCTTTGAGCTGAAAGGAGCTCATTGAGAAAGTGTCATCTTGAAAGGAGAAAGGGTATTTCACTCCAAGATGTCTACCATCCTTCATCAAGTCTTCAAACCCCAACCTCAAATGTGATGTACAATCCAACAATGGCTCATGATAATGATGGTTTGCTTCCTTGAATGTTTCCATGTTTCACAGCGTAGTGCAACCAAGCTGCTGTATGGTAGCAGTGTGATTTGACCCTTAGTCATTCAAAAGAAAACCTCCACATTGATCAAAAGAATTTGTTGCAACAATAGAATGTTGAAATATTTTCATACCTTGATGTGATTTTGGAACTTCTTGTAGGGCTGCAAGAGTTCCTTCCTCCAAAGTGTTGGTTGCCCCAATTTTTGATGCATGTGGCTGCTCCTCCATGAGTGTGACAACGTTAGGACAAAGCTCCTCAAGTGGTGTGAGCTTTTCCTCCTTTTTTCTTTCTCCATCAAAGGTTTGGATCAACATTTGAGTGAACTTTTCAAAAGTCTTCACCATTGCATGGCTCAAGTGGCTACACCACCAAACATAGGCTTCACCCTCCAAGTGCAGTGCCAATATTTCAACAGCTTCTTTCCCTGCTACAGGATGTAGTAGGAAAAATGCCTCCAACTTTCTCACCCAAGTTCTTGCTATAGATAACCCATCAAAAGTAGACAACATAAATATATTGCCTTTGATTTCTCTTCTGCTGCAGGGTATCTCCTCTTCCTTCAGTTGGATGAAATGAGGAAAATCTAGAGTCTCCTTGAAGGCTCTAGGTTGAGATCTATACTCAACAATGTAATCACTCAGGATCTAATAATCCAAGTGTCTTCCATGCTCAATGCCTTCTTCTTGATGAGAATAGGAAGTGCATGGTCCTTTCTCTTCTATTTCTTCAATCTTCTTGACCTCCTTGGAGAGGTTCTCTTTGAATCTGAATACTGATGAGAGCAGTCTCATCTTCTTCAAAATTCTGATCTTCTTCGGCGTAGACTCACAAGCTGAGCCAAGAATATGCTCTGATACCACTGTATTGTTCCAAATCTGGAATAGCTAGCAAGGCATGACTGGAAAACACATTTTCCTGTAATGGCTGCTACAGGAATTGAAACCAGGACCTGGATCCCTTAGAACAATGTGTCTAAGTCGTAAATACAAGAGGAGGCTCCAAATAAATCCTTCTAGAGTGGTTAAATAGATCTCCCACTCCTAGATTCTCTCTAAACGTGCCCGATGAAGGGACTGCAACTAATACACGAACATACAATAGATCAACAATGTTATTTTATGAGCTGTGAGAGAAGAATATATAGATAGAAAACATATAATGTTATAGCAGAAAAGAAAGTACAAGTTCTTGAGGAAACATCCACTCAAGAAAGGCAATGCAAGCCTCAACAAGACATGTACATGCAAATGAAGAAACACTACTGCATATATGAAACCCTTGGCTATGACAGCGTAGTCTATTATGGATAACTACTGAAAAATGATGTAAATACATGAATATGACAATATGTGGCTCAAATACAATAGGGGAGCAAATATCTAACCCTTAGAAACAATAATACATCAATCCTCCGAAGGATTGACTGAAATATACAAAATGGCAGAAATGCCGGAGTTGTTGGGCGGCTGCTGCAACTCAAATATGGAGCTAAATAGAGAAGGCTGAAGATGATGATCAATATGAAGTATTTCTACTCCAATGGATATCCTAAGTGGAAGGCTGATCCTTACACTTGAGATCTTACCCTCCAATCAACAATTTAAATCCCCACAACAAATGCACCATGAAAATAACACAGTTACTGAAGAAAACTACGCTATAGGAGCAAAGGAATGAGTTGGCCCAATGCCAAGGTCTGAAATAAGCTCCAATGACTCCAATATGATCCTTCGAAGGAAATAAATACTCTCCCTCTGAAGAACAAGAGATGGAAGAGGTGTTTTGAAGTCTCCACTGCGACACCCTGCAACACAGAATTATGCTGCTGTAGCAATAACGCTGTCCTGCAGGAGGATGATTTGGGCTTGAGCCAAGGAGTATGGAGAATGAAGAAAAATACTTCAAGAGGCCTCTCAAGAATGAGAGGAAATCCTAAACAAGAATTCCCTGACAATTCTTGCTAAACAACAAAAGAATGCACAATGTCTAAATAGACATGAAAGAAATAATCAAGCATGAGAAACAATGGATGCCTTGCCCTCCTTTTAATCACATGAGAGCTCCCTCTCCATTGGTCCCACTCTATTAGGGTTTAATCCTTCAAGGAATATTCCATCCTCTATCTCTGCGCTGTCCCATAGATGCTTTCCACCTCATACCTCTGCGTTGTTTGACTTGGTCAAACTTAACCAAGCCTCTTTGCAAAATGTCCCCTTTCACACATGTGGGTGTGAAATCTAGTTCCAAGGCTGATCCCCTTTCATAATAGAGGGATTTTATCCATGTTTTTATTATGAATGGGTCTTCTCACCCAATTATTCACCTCCTAAGGGAAAATAACAAATTTTAATATTCCAATTTATTGCGGGAAAAATTTGGAACATTACACACACTTGGAACAACTATGGAGCACTTATAGGAAAGTTGTGTTAGCTAGAACACATAATTTTTAATTTGAGGTGGATATAGTTAAGGATAAATATGTAGGTCTTAACCCTACACATAAATTATGTCAAACCAAATCTTAAATATAGAAAATAAACAACAGTGACAACATAAAACATAAAACAAATAAACAAATATTTTTTCCTTGGATCCCAAAACAAGGACTACCAACTTGATATTTCATTATATTCCTTTAGTGTTACAATCTATATATATATATATATATATATATATATATACACATGACGAAGCATTCATAAAACCCAATCCATTAACCATGGATTGGAACATAACCATAGTTCCCTTGACTGGATCTACAAAATAATAGTGGCCGAAAACCATTATGCCCAAGAACCATGTGCAATTCCATGCACAAAACCATACCCAGGTCGACCCACCGAAAAATAAGGAATATTTTTTTTTCCTAGGGCACTACCCTAGACCCCACGTAGGGAGCTACCCGCCTCATCTGAACCCCTAGATGGGACGCCCTGTTGTGTCTAGTGCGACGAAAAAGGGTGGCTACTGCGCGCGCTTCTGACCCCTCTGTGCATGCAACTAATCGTGAAAATAATATAACACATACTGAACATTCTCCCACTTGTTTTTTTCTTTCTGCAGTGGGCCACAAGAGAGGTTAGTCATTAGTGCAGCCTTGTAACACCCATTTTTTGACTACACAAAAAAAAAATCTGAGTGCTCATAGACTTCGTCAATGTATCAGCAACATTCTAAAAGTGTCCACCTTTACCAACAACACCTTTTTATCCTCAACCATATCTCTCACAAACTGATATTGAACATCAATGTGCTTTGTCTTTGAATGATATGCAGGGTTCTTAGCCAAGAGAATTTCACTTTGGATATCAAATTCTATGCTTATAGCTTACTGCACCAACCCCATACTTGAACACAATCTCTGCAACTAAAATGCTTCCTTTCTTGCATGAGTGGTTGCCATGTATTTTTCCTCGATAGTTGAAAGAGCCACTACAAAATTTCTTTTACTCATCCAGTTGACTGCACCCTCAAATAGGCTAAACACATACCCACTTGTCCAGATCTCCATCCCAGTATTCTTTGGTCCAGATCTCCAGCCTAGTCTTCTTTGGTCCAGATCTCCAGCCCAGTCTGGATGAAAAAAACCACAAATGTCCAAAAATCTGTCCAATCCTAGTCTTCCTTGGTAGCACAAGCCATAATCACTAGTGCCACACAAATATCTAAAAACCTGCTTCACTTCTGTCCAATTCTCCTTCCCTAGTTTTGACATAAACCTACTTAATACTCCCACTACATGTGCAATTTCTGGTCTAGTACAAACCATTGCATACATCAGGCTATGCATTGCACTTGCATATGGAACACATGACATATCCTCCTCTTCTTCTTGTGTCTTTGGACAATCTTCAACAAATATATTTACACCTATAGGAATAAAAACCTTCACCAATTTACTATCCTGCATATTGATCCTCTGCAATATTATATCAAAATACTTCCTCTGGTTTAACGAGAGCTTCCTCTTTCCCCGATCTCTCTTAATTTCGATGCCCAAAATATATGTCGAATTTGGAGAGTAATTGGGTCTTAAAATCTTGGATAATTTATTTTTCATTTCCAATCAAAAACATATCATCCACATACAAGATCAAATAAATAAGAGGGTCACCAATTAATTTAAAATACACATAGTGACCCTCTTTGCTTCTGGTGAAGCCAAGTTCCCATATATAGCTATGAAATTTCTGATACCACATCTTTGGTGACTATTTTAACCAATACAGATACTTTTTTAACCTGCATACCAGTTCTTTGTTACCCTTCACTGTAAAGCCTTTAGGTTTCTTCATGTAGATATCCTCTTCTAGATCTCTGTGAATAAAATTTGTCTTTAGATCCATCTGTTCTACCTCAAAATAAAATGCAACAACAACATATAAAATTAATCTAATAGAATTAACCTTGGAAATAAGAGAAAAATATCACTAAAATCAATTCTCAGCACCCGGGAATAACCTTTTGGTAGAAATTGAGCTTTGTATTTCTATACCTTGCCTAATACATTCATGTTTTTCTTAAACACCCATTTTCTCTTGATGGGCTTCCTTCCATCTGGAAACTCCACTAGATCCCATGCCTCATTTTTGTGCAAGGATGCCATTTCATCAACCATGGCCTCCTTCCAGAGTTTTCCATCCTCTGAATCCACTACCTCCCTAACAGTTTTGGGATCATCATCATGATAGTTAAAGAAAACTTTAAACATAAAGTAGATGGAATATACCTTTCCAATTTCCTTTTTTCCCGAAGTGATCTTCTCACATGTGGATTTTGTGGCTCTTCCTCTTCTGAATCTTATTCTGTTGAAGAGTCTGATTCAACCTCCTTGAGAAAAAACTATATATTCTCAGGTTCCTTTGGTAGGACTTCATGTTTAACCACATTTTTCACCGCTCTAAACACCACATCTTAGTTGTACACAACCTTCCTTATTTCTGGGTCCCAAAGCTTGTAAATTTTTAAACCACACTTATACCTAATAAAGATGCACCTTTCAAATTTATTATCCAACTTGGTCATTTTCTCCTTTAGAACATGTACATATTCATCACATCCAAATACCCCTAGATGTGAAAGACATGGTTTCTTACTAGTCCATACCTCATGTGGATTCTTATCCTCCAACGCTTATGAAGGTGGTCGATTAACCAGGTAACATGAAATCTCCACTTCCTCTACGCAGAATTCTTGTCCTAACCTTGTACCACTGAGCATGCTTCTATCCTTTTCCATCATCATTTTTTTCATTCTTTCTGCAACTCCGTTTTGATGAGGTGTGTATGGAGTATTCTTCTGCTATGCTATATGACAGTTTTACAAAAATATTCAAATTCCTTCTTGCAGATATCTCCACCATTATATGTCCTCAACACCTTTATCTTCTTCTCTTTATACTTTTCCACTTGAGCCTTAAATTATTTAAATCTGTGAAAGACTTCAGGTTTCTTCCTCAAGAAATATATCCATGTGTTACTTGAGAAATCTACTATGAATGAAACATAGTACAAAAAATTTCCTAGTGATGGAACCGATACAGGTCCAAACACATCATTGTGAAGAAGCTCTAATATATTGTTCATCCTCTTAGTACTAGACAGAAAACTCACCTGATTCTACTTCTCATATACACAATGTTCACAGAAATTGAAATCTGGAGAGAAATTAGACATACCTTCATCCATACCATTACCACGCAGTATCTAGAGGCCCTTCTCTCCAATATTTCCAAGCCTTTGATGCCATGGCATGGTATTTTCTTCGGATACCACTTGGCTTTCCACTCCACTTTCAGGAACCATCAAAATATTGCACCTATCAATAACAATGCTACCCTAAAGATTTTACAAAGTTCCAATCCAAACTCCCGACATTAATACCAATGATTCCTAGACCATCTTGCGGGTATCTTTCTCGAACACTATTTTTACACCTGCATCATCCATATTGCTTACAAAAATCAGTTTTTTGGCCAATGAAGGAATGTGTAGAACACTATGAAGTGTTTTAATCTTTCCACCTTGAAAATTCAGCTTGAATTTTCCACATCCGATGATTTTGGTCTTCCTATCATACCCTAAGAATACATCACCATCATCATACTTATCATACTCGCAAAACCACTCCCTATGGGGAGTGAAGTGAAAGTATGCACCTGAGTCAATGAACCATGCCTCATGATCTACATGTGTATTTGAAGAAGAGGTCAAATACAAATACCCACCTTCATCTGAGGTGGTTTTCTCTTCCGTAGAAGGAGCACCATCAAATCACTTTCCTTTCTCAATAGCTTTAGAACTGTAGTATTTTTTGTAGTGCCCTTCCTTTCTGCATTTGCAACCCATCTTCACATGATTTCCTGGAGATTTAGATCTCCCTCTAAATTTATATCTCCCACTCGAAAAATTATTTTTGTTTCTTTTCTGGGACCTTCCTCATATAGATAAGGCATCTCCATTACGACCCTCCATATTTCTTCGTCTCATTTCCTTCGACAACAAGGCTAAGACTATATCATCAAAATTCAAGGTAGTTGTATTGCTTCCTATTGAAATAACTAGATTGTTCCACGAATATGATAGAGAACACAACAAACTCATGCACTTATCTTCATCTGAGATTTTAATATCAAAATATGACAACTGACTTACCATAGTATTGAAGCCGTTCAGATGATCTATCACTGAGTCTCCATCCTTCATCCTTAGGTTATGCAACCTTTCTCACGGAAATAATTTATTCACTAGAGACTTATATTGGTACAAATTCCCTAACTCATCCCACAAAGTCTTTGCCATAGCTTCCCTAGATACATTCAACAATATTGAATCTGAGATACAAAACCGTATTGTGCTCTTTTCCTTCTGATCCAACTTCACCCAGTATTCATCTGAAATTGTCATTGGTTTAGTACCCAGATCTACCGTAATTCACTAATATTTTTCCACCAACATATCCTCCATCTTGAGCTACCACAACTCAAAAATTTGACCATTAAATTTATCAATCTCTATCTTTCAACTGCTTGCCATCTTCTTTCGCCGCAAGAATCGAACCTGTAGATATCCGACTGAGCAGGGTTTACCACAAGCCCGACAAAAAAAACCCTCAGCAGGAAAGGCATCCCCTTGAAGCCGAAAAGAACTCTGATATGAAATGTAGGCTTTAACCCTTTACATAAATTATATGCAACCAAATTCGTAAAGACAGAAAATAAACAACGAGAGCATAAAACATAAAAAAAATACCCAGATATTTTTCCCCTGCATCCTAAAACTGGGACTACCAAATTATTTTTTCATTATATTCCTTTTAGTTTTACAACATATATATATATATACATGTTGAAGCATTCATAAAACCAAATCCATTAACCCTGGATTAGAACATAGCCGTAGCTCCCTTGAGCAGATCTACAAAATACGAGGGGTTGAAAACCATCATGGCCCAAAACCATGTGCAAACCCATGCAGAAAACAATGGGTGGGTCCGCCCAGTGAAAAATAAGGAAAAAAAAGACTTATCGAGGAACTACCACTGACTTTGAGTAGATGGCTACCTGCCCCCTACAAACCTCTAGAAAGGGTGGGGGTGCTGCCCCCCTCTGACCCCCCTGCTATGCCCAGCATAAAAAATAGGTGGGGATACCACCCCCATGTCACCCCCCACACATGCAACTAATTGTGGAAAGAATATAACACATACCCAACAACATATAACTTTGAATTTGTATGTTGATTTCTCTATAGATGATTTAAAAACTCACCACCTCCATATAGTTCAGTATTCACACCATTAAATTAAGGAAATATACAATGTTGGTACTATGTTATGGATTGGATCATTATATTTTTTTTCATGCATATTGATTATTTTAGAGTGGAAAAAATAGAGGAATTAGCTCTGAGGACCATTTTTTACTGATGGGATCGAGTTTGGAAAATTGGGGTCTAAAACCTTCTATGAGCATTTTGAGGCAAAAAAAGAACATTTTTTGGCGGTAGAATTTTCCAGTTTAGTGTGGCACCATTTTTCCCTATTCTACACATAAACACCTTTCCACCAGCACAAGAATTGTGTCAATGAAATTCTGTACACAAAATTTATGTCACTCAGAAGTTTACCTTCTTGTTATCACCACCATAATTTCAGAGAATGCCACCTCAGTACATTATTAATGTAAAAGGGGGTTATGATGAAGAGGACTCTGCAATATCATATATTTTAACTCTGGTTAAGAGTCGACGTAGTCAAACATAACCACTTGTGGTCTATTAAGTTGTGTTATAACAAGACCACTAGTATAAAATAGTATAATTAGACAATAGATTTTATCGTTAAAGTTTTTTTTGGGAAATTTAATATAAAATGTTGTAGAAAATTTTGGGATCTACAGGTTGGAATATTTTTGTTTCGATTTGCAATGAACTAGCATATGTTAGTGTGGATTTCATTAATGAACTTGAACTTTTTTTTTTACCCTATGAAAAATAGAAAAAAACATCGAATTTAAATACAACAAAAAAATTATGTATCAGATTAAAAATTTGGAATTGTAGCAACACGTGTGATGATTAAAATCATAGAATCCAAGTTCAATATTTTGTGTTTTTCCCTAGAAGGGCATACATTTCATGAAAATTAGCTAAAATACTTCACTAAAATATATTTCTAGGTTCATTTCAGGGAACATTTTAAGGATGGAAAATTATTTTGAAGTTTAAAAAATTGGCGAATCTCACTATTCCCTAATATGCAAACTATAAAATGTTTATTGATGTATTTGTAATATTATTCAAATTTATAATGATATTATATATATTTTCTATATAATGTTGGCGATTTTTAAGGTAAAATAATTTTATATTGTAAAATTTGGGCGAATCATTTAAAAAAACAAAATGGAAATTGACGAATATTTTTTTTGGAAAAACCATGGAAAATTAGCCCAACTGCGAATATTAGCCCCTAAAATTTTCCATGGTTTATTTATAGAATAATTTGAGTTTCTCAAATTGGTAATTGTGTGTTTTTATCATTTTGCATCTTTCTATTTTTTTTTGCCTGATTTGTAATATTAGGATTTTACTATTATATTGTAAAAAAAATTCATTCTCCCTTCAAATATTTTATATTATTTAAATGCTGAAATTATAATGAATATTGATCAAGATAATAGTACAACATTTGATTTCTCTTTACATCTTGGATCCATTGAGTTAAATAATCATTTTTTGTTCTTATTTTTGTTCCTCTTAATGATAATATAATAATTATTATCCTCATTTTACAATGCTAATGGGGTAAAAGGATAATCCTTAATGCCCCTAATTGATCTTATTATCTATTTTATATTATTGAATTAACCTATCTATTAAGTGATTGGATTTTTTTTCTTGATTCCAAAAAGCATTATTTGTATTCGTACGAGGTATACTATTAAGTCCCTCTATTACTAGTGTAGTCCCTTATTATGTTAGTGTATCCCCCCTTATTGTTATTGTTGTACCCCTGTAACCCCCATATTTTTATTATTGTGCCCTTACATTATTATTGTTAGGTCAACTAGGATTACATTGTGGCCCCACTATGATTACATTGTCGTTCCATGGACTCTTATATATAGAAAGGAGGTTTTGTCATTTGTATCATGGAAGAATTTTTCATTCATGTAATGTATTGGAGGTTGCCCCCTAGAAGTGGCTTTTTTATAAGGTGTTTATATCTCTTTTGATCTATTTTTGGAGCTGGTTTCATAAAAATTGGTATCAAAGCTTTGGTTTCTAGGGTTTCACTGCTCCAAACAGGTCATCATGGCATTTTCATTATAACTTCTTTTCTACGAAGGTTGAGAAGCTGAAATTCTCAGAGTGCAAAGCCGAAATCTGGAGGAACATCTTCATAAAATTTAAGATCTTGGTTCGTAATAGTTTCGGAAATATGGTCTATGGAAGTTAGGTTTTTTTCAGGCTCCCGAATTTCATCTCAAAGAGGTGATCGTGGGAAAATATTCATAACTCTCTCTTTGAGCATCAGATTTGATTTATGTAAAAAGTGGCTGCAACAAAATGGACTGTAGTTTCCTAATTATCAATTTCAGAGCCGAAGGAAGAAAAAGTGACATGTGGCAAGTCGTACAAGTTTGCTCTACTGAACCAGTCCATAATTAGGTCATCGTAGGTGACTAAGTACAAATTTGTCTTCAAGAATCCAAATCAAGTCAGACCTATGGAATTTGAAAGAGGATTCAAAGGGCTACCACAAGACCAAATTTCAGTTATTGAAGATACAAAATCAGATAAATAATTCAGTTTCAATATCGAGCTTCTTAAAAGAAAGAAAAAGGTGTGTATTTGGTTTTTAAAATTGCATAACGTTTGTTTGAAAAAGCAGTTTGAAGTGATTAAAAGGGCATATTTAAGAATTTTTATCAGTATTGGTTTCTATAATGCCTCCAAAAAATAATTCCATACCCATTAAGCCCTCAAAAAACTATACTATGATCCATGAAGAGGAAGAATTGCAGTATGAGATATCAAAATTATCGTACCAAGTGCAACAAGTTTTGATATTATGAAGAGCAACTGAAGATGACATAGATGGCTTAGAAGAAGAAATGGAGGCTAATTTGGATGGTTTGAAGGATCAAATAATAGCTAATATGTATGATAAATTAGTAACATCGAGCATCATCAATAAGTTCTCCAACTCTCAAATTATAACCTAACTTTGGTGCATAATCTAATGAAACAATAGGAATATCAACATCACATCGAAAGAAGTTTTGAAGTAGTCATAGAAACAAGAACTCAACAAGTATGATCAATTTCAGAGTATCTCAGCAAGTGGAAGAAATTTCCTGTAGAAGATTCTACATGGGAGGATGAGAATTTTATACAGAAGCATCAAGAAATAATTAGGCATTGAGGAAAACACTTGTTTGAAGGAGAGGGGCATGTTAAGTCCCTATATTACTAGTGTAGTCCCTTATTATGTTAGTGTATCCCCCCTTATTGTTATTGTTGTACCCCTATAACCCCCATATTTTTATTATTGTGCCCTTACATTATTATTTTTAGGTCAACTAGGATTACATTGTGGCCCCACTATGATTACATTATGGCCCCATGGACTCCTATATATAGAAAGGAGGTTTTTTCATTTGTATCATGGAAGAATTTTTCATTCCTGTAATGTATTGGAGGTTGTCCCCTCGAAGTGGCTTATTTATAAGGCTTTGATATCTCTTTTCTTCTATTTTTGGAGCTGGTTTCATAACATATACATATGCTAGCTACATACTCACACCTTGCACACATAAACTAATATTCTAAATCATAATATCTTATATGAGAAATTAATGGTTAATATTAAATAATGATTAGGCTAGTGGTTAGTCATAAGATTGATCAATGGCTAATCATGATTAATGATGATCTAGACTTATGCAGGAACACAATAAAATATAGACATAAACATCAACATAGAGATGTAGCAGGAATAACACTTAATTTCATTAATATGAAATACTGAAAAATTCTTACAAATAGAAATAAACTAGCTTGGGCGATGTTAGCTTATCTATGAGAAGAGATATGGTGGCTACATGACTCTGAAATATATTAAAATGAGGCTCCAAGACCTATTTATTATCGATAAACAATGGAAAACCATAAACATCCAAAAACCTAACCCTAGGAGATGAAACTCCAAAACTATGGGATGCGTTTGGGTAAACTGGTACATCAAATTCTCAGGGACGTAACTTTGGCATATGATGTCTGTTTGATGTGCACAATACCTAGTTAGAAAGATTTATCCAAGGACTAAAAATTGCGAGTGTCCAACATTATTTAGATACCCATGTTGGTCCCAATTTTCCCCCAAAAACATCTTTTAGGGCCTCAAAACTGCTCCGGAAGTTCAGGACCCAAGAAACTGCCAAAATTAGTAAATTTTACTACAACTAAGGTATATAAAACATTGAAAGAAACAATGGTGGGGGTCCAAGGAGAATAGGCAGGTGGCCACCAATATCCACCTGGATCAAGTGATTAATTAACCTTGAAACTTGATTTATAATTAATGATTATATTTTAAACACGATTCATTTAATTATTAAATTAATAATATTCCTTAGGTTTGAGAGACATGTGAAGAATAATATTATTTTATTAAATTGTATTATTTTATTGAATTAATAATGGGTGGTTGGGGAATCAAACATCCAAGTGTTAATTAAGGGATAATGGGTAGTTGAACTGATAAGGATGGGATCGCTTGAGAAAGTGTTAGGCCGTAAAATTCAAATGCCTTGAGGTAAAAAAGACGTGGGGAATTCAAGAGAGGTGGTTGGGATAGATGAGGAAGGGAGGAATAATGAAAGGAAGGGAGAATGTGAGGGGGGATTCGTTTTTTTTTTTTTTTTTTTTTTGTTTTCTTTGGATTTGAAGTGGGAAAAGGAAGGATGAACGAGGGATGATTGTTTGGGGTTTTGGTATTTTTTTGCCGAGGAGGAGGGGGGACTCATATAGGGGAGAACTCATATATTATGTTGTGTTTAGAGTGTGTTAGATTTTTCATTGACACATTATCACTATTATTGGACATGCGCTCGAAGGGCTAGGGAACCTACAGAGGTTCCACATGCTTGGAAGTTGGATAACATTATTAGTTTACAGGGTGGGAAATTCTATTAGGTGGCCCCAACTAGAGCATCACACCTGAGCCATCTTATTGTAATAAACTATATAATTTAATGTTTATTTTTTTCATATGAATGGTTTTAAATCAAATGTGTTATTTAATAAATAATTTATTATATATATGATATTGTCAAATAAATTGAATTGTTGAGTTGCAAATAAATCATTTTGTAAAATTTTGGTTAGATTAGTTTGTTTTTACAGGAGCCCAAGATGGGTTCTCACACATGGTTAATTGGACCTTCAGTTTTGCCTCTAATCAATATTATGACTAACCATAAGCTTTATCATTAATCAAGATTAACCATTAATTAATTATCTAACAGATTAAACATTAGAATACTAATGTATTCATGCAAGGTGTGGGTATGTAGCTAGCATAAAAATACCTCATACATACAATACTAATACTTATTCGAATCAAGTAAAACAGGTCAATCATTCAATAATAATGATCGTAAAATAATGTAAAATAATAAGATTAGGTAGGAGTATTACATAATCATAAGAATCATGTATCATCATACATTAATATTTTAGGTATAGATATTTAAGGCCTTGATCTCATTTATCTTTCATCGTTAGAGATTCATCTATTATCTATTTTTTCACATCTTCTTTATATTTTTTTTCCATCCAACTGAGTTTAGATGATAGTGGTGGAATCATGAAAGAGGATTTGTATATGTATTTATCACTCAGTGATCCATGCAACACAAAGTCTTCATTGGAGGTTGAGAGATTACACCTTTCTAAATCAATAGGAAATATTTGTAGAAGGAGGCGTGGCCCTTATCGACTTCATCATTTGAATTTTCTTTGATGAATTATGGTTTTTGACAAGGTCTGACTTGTGGAATAACTTATTTCTACAATCACGAAGTGAGGGCATTGGTTTTTTGAATCTACGTAAGGCCGATTGGTGTATTTCTAGCTGAAATCAACCGAAATTAATTGTGGAACTACTTGGTAAACTGTGCGACATTCTTAGCATCGAGTTGGAGTGAAGATGAAACTAGTGGAAAG
This sequence comes from Pinus albicaulis, assembly GCA_034641835.2. Classification (NCBI taxonomy): domain Eukaryota; kingdom Viridiplantae; phylum Streptophyta; class Pinopsida; order Pinales; family Pinaceae; genus Pinus; species Pinus albicaulis. The sequence goes on along the minus strand of CM076571.1, from coordinate 603,356,134 downwards.
AGGTTGATTTAACCCTTATTGCGGGGCTTATTTTCCTTATTAGGGTTTCCTCTTTTTCTAGTGTTGAGGTTGTTCACCCATTTTTGGAACTCTGAGATCATGAAACTATTGTCTCGGTTGCGTTTGAGGAGGTCAAGTTGCAGACAAGTGAGGTGGAAGGAAATGCATTGTGTGACCTGTAAGTTGTGTGATTTGTGAATTTTCTATGGAGTGTCACACTTTCTTGGAAGATCTAGTTGAACTGGGAAAGTTGGTGTACTCATATGCAGGAAAGGGAGACAATTTTTATTTAACGCCATTAAAATCCCAGAGTTGTGTGAATCTATAAGGCGATTCCATGAGATTTCGGAAGGAGTTTGTGTGATTCTATATAGCGTATGGAGACTTGTGCATTGAGCCAAGGGATCATCATACTCTGTACTAGGAGGAAAGTGTGATGGAGTTAGTCAACTTATGAAGCATTTTATTTCAACAATTCATTGCACCATCCCTATGTCGAACAGTGCAATGAGATCCATTTTTTTTAAATTTATGCCAACTATCTCAATTATTTTACACCGAGCTTGAGTAGTTTCACTATTATTGATTCATGGCTTCCATGGATACTGTAAGGGACGATATTGGACCCCGTCTTCCTTGAAAATTTATCGTCCTATGTATTTTTTTTTTTCCGTGCATATTTATTTATAGTGGAAGCTGGAGATTTTTGTGTCAAGATGGATAATTCACCTCCAGAAACCTACCTATATAAGGATAATAAGCTAGATGGTATATTATGTTTATTGAAAATTTAAGTTTAAAACTTTGATGGAAGGATATGGCGGATGGAAATTCACCAATGGAGAAGAGGTAAAGCCATGTCTGACTCGAGGCATGAAAACAACATCAATCCAAGATTGGGAGAAGTTTGAGAATGAAGAAAATGTACTTTTAAGGATGTATGTGAAAGACAATATAATTCTCAACATTCGTGGTTACAATAATTCGAATGAAACTTGGACTACACTAAAGGAATTGTATGATACTAAAAATACAAATTGTTTTATATTTATGAAAATTAATCTCCTTTATAATAAAATGGAAGGAAATGAATATATCAGTCATTTTTTTTCAATAATGAAAGACTTGAATGATAAGCTAGGAGACATAAGTGAATCATTACCTACTATTGATCTTGTTACAGTTAGTTTAAATAGAATGTCATACGAATATCAAATGTTCATTACAGGTCTTGAAACAAGGGATAAATATCCCACTTTTGATGAATTGACATGTATACTGATGCAATAATAAGAAAGGCATAGGAATTTGAAGCCTCAGAATACAGAATTAGCACATTTAGCGAAGAAGATTTTTTTAAAGGGAAATAGGGAGAAGGAAGTAAAGGTGGAAGTTCATATTGGAGAAGGCCATCTACAAAGCCAAATCAAGGTATGTGACCTGGTATAAATGATTCTATAATGAACTATTTTTACTGTGGTAAAATTGGGCATATTTTTAGAGATTGTTATAAGAAGAAAAGTGATGAAGCACGACATAAACATAGAAGACATCTAAGACATTTTTCAAGTGAAGCCGTGAATTGTGATTATAAGAATCTTAAGTTATTTTTTTCTAATGTTTTTTTTACTCCTAAAACCTTTGATGTTAACACGTGGTTTTTCGATTCTGGAGCCTCAATCAGCATGACATGAAACAAAACTGGTATGAAAACTTCAAGGAAATAAGCAATGATGGCAAAATTTATCTTGAAGATGATTTTTCACATCCAATAAAGGGATATGGAGACATTCTAGTAATACTTCCAAATGGTAATGTCAGGCACATTCATAATTCTATGTATGTTCCCGAGATCATGAAAAATATGATCTCTGTGTCCAAAATCACATATCAGGATATAAAGGTTGAATTTTTCAAAACACACTACATAGTAAAGGTTTTACAGGATAATTGCAAACCTATTTCTTTAGGACTCAGAGTTGGAGGCTTATACAAGCTCGATGTCACCAGTAAGAGTCATGAAGCACTAACTTTTATAGCTATGTGAATAGAAACTCTTTGGCACCATAGGTATGGTCATATCATTTATCATGATTTTCCGTTTTTTCAAAAAAAAAAGGATGGTTGAAGGAACACCTACATTGAATAATGAGTATGTTGCTTGTAAGGGTCATGCATTAGGAAAATTAACAGAGATAAATTTCCATATAAATTTGATAGGATAAGAAGAGATGTATTAGAACTTGTCCATAATGATGTTTTTGGACCAATGCAGATAAGATCCCTAGGAGGAGCTTATTATTATTTTTGTTTATTGATGATTTCACAAGGTACACTTGGGTTTAATTCCTTGTGAGAAAGAGTGATGCTTTTCAATACTTCAAAGAATTAGAAAACATGGTAGAGAAATAGATATGAAATTCCATAAAAAATAGTTTGTCTAGATCAAGGAGGAGAGTACAGTCTAGGGAACTTCGTCAAATACTACAAATATTATTGAGTAATGTAGCAATTTACAGTACCCCACACTCCACAACAAAATTCATTCGCAGAAAGGAAAAACATAACGTTGGTGGAGTATGCGTAGAGTATGATTAAATGTAAGAATATCTCAAATGATATTTCGGTTTAGGCCATTAACACTGATGTTTATTTAGATAAAAAATTTCCAACAAGGTATCTTGATTGCAAAATACCATTCAAAGCCTTCTATGGTTTTAAAATAGAAGGTCGTAATTTGATGGTATTTGAGTGTAAGGGCTTGGCACATATTCTAAAGAAGAATAGAAATAAAATTGACACTAAATCCATGATAGGTATTTTTGTAGGGTACTATTTAGAATTTCAAGCTTATAATTTTTTTTATCCCTCTACTTACAAAGTATTTGCAAGTAGAGATGTAATCTTCCATGAGTAGGGAGAACAAGGAAATAAAGACAATAGCTATGAAAGTTGGCATATACATGCTAAAGTTAAAGAAAAAAAAGAAGAGGATGAATATAAAGACTAGTAGAAGCTTGAGGAAGAATCCAATTATATGGACATTGCAAGGAGTCATAGCTCACCCAGAGGAGGAGAAGGATCTTCATAGAGGAGGGACGAAGAAAATGGATTACGAAGGAGTTCTACATGCCAGATTTTCCTACCCGAAAGGTATAAGGACTATGCCTTGATGAGTGGCATTTTAAATGTCATAGAACTCATGATTTTTAATGAAGCTAATTAATATGAAGAGTGGAGAAAATATATGAAGGAAGAATTTTTCTTTATAATGAAAAGAAAAACCTAGGGATTTACTAAACTACCTATAGATAAACATCACTTTGGATTTAAATGGTTGTAAAAACCCAAATTTAGAGAAGATGGCGGTATAGATAAATATAAATCCAGATTGGTGGACAAACAGTACTCATAATAAGATGGAATTGACTATGCAGAAAAATTTGCACCTATATTTAAAATAAACACTATTAGATTGTTAATTGCATTAGCTAAAAAGTACCATTTAAATCTTCACCAATTAGATGTAAAATATTCCTTTCTGAACGGTGAGTTAAATGAGTAGGTTTATCTTACTCAACCAGAAGGTTTGCGAAGAAGGGTCAAGAAAATCTAGTTTCTGAATTAAAGAGAACTTTTTATGGGTTGATGTGGGCACCCACGATGGGTTCACTCAATGACCCTCTAACCTATCATGCGTGTTCATGGCATATTAAAAAATTAACTTAATTTGACTACATATTGGAAAATACCCCTAAAAATCACATCTTTTAACCCCCTACCAATATGAACCCAAAACACCTTCCCAATTTAAAAAACTCCTACTTCCACTAGATATTTTAGATATCAATTTTTTCATTAACATTTTTTATACCCCATTATATTTTTTCAATAAATTTAAGCTCCATTTTTATACCTGAAAATATAAAAACCCTTTACCCCCTATATATCCCAAAATATATTATCCCATTTTTTCCTCATATATCCCCCAATATTAACCCACGTGGTATGGTATTTCTCCCCCAGTGAAGCCCTCATGTAGGCACCTAGGTCTTGTTATGAGAAAATGGATTCATTATTTCTTCAACAAGGTTTTATGAGGAGCCAAAGTGATCCAAATATGTATAATAAATTTGATTCAAAGGGACATGGTGTACTCATTTCCCCGTATGTTGATTCTTTAATTATTACAGGGAATTCTGGTAAACTAATTGATGGAATCAAGGTGCCAATGTCACAAGTATTGAGATGAAATACCTTCGATAGTTACTTTACTCTCTCGGTATTGAAGTTTGGAGAGACGTTGGCCAGAATTTTGTTTCTCATGTTAAGTATGTTAGAGAATTTCTTAAGAATTTAAAAATGGATTAGTGTAAATATTCTTTTCTCCAATGCAACAAAATTTGAAAATTTATAGTGATGATGGCTCAAAGGAGGTTGATAGTATAATTTATACACAGTTGGTGGGAAATCGTGGGAAGCTTGAATTATCTTACTACAAATAGACGAGATATAACATACTCTATTAGTGTGTTAAGTTATTTTATGGAAATACCTCTAGAAATCCATTGGAAAGAGGCAAAAGGTGTACTCAGGTATCTTAAAGGAAAATTTTATTTTGGTATTAATATACTATTTCGTTTGATGTTGATTTGATAGGTTATTCAGATTTAGATTGGGCTCATAATCCAGATGATAGTAGGTATACTATAGGATGTTTTTTTAGCATTGGATCTGGGTTTGTTTCATGGAGTATTAAGAAGCAACATACCATATCTTTATCATCTACGTAGGCAAAGTATAAATATTTGTGTGCAACAACTTATGAATCTGTTCGGTTGAGGATAGTTCTTCAAGATGCTGGAGAAAAAAAAAGAACCATATAATTATCAAATGTGATGATCAGAGCTCAATCATGTTGAAAAATAATCCAATTTATCATGGAGGAACAAAGCATGTTGATGCTCAGTTTCATTTTGTTAGTGATAAGATATAGTGTAAATATATTACTCCAATGTATTGAAATACTTGTGAAAATGTTGGTGACTTTTTCACTAAGCCTCTGAGGAAGATGAAATTTTAATTGTTTAGGGATATACTAGGTGTGGAAATAAATCCTTTCTCCGCTAAGTGGGGGAGTTGGAAATAATGAAGAAAGTAGTCGTTTGGTTGTTTTAACTTTGTAATTGTTTAGGACATAGATCCTATTTTTTGGAGTTTGTTTAAATCTCCCTAATATAATTTAATGATATAAATATATGTATTATTGATGATTTTTTTCTGATCAAGTAGAACATTGTTTGGAAGCCTCTAGGTGCAGCTTGTCTCACATTTGAGCATCCTCGTTCATTCATCAAAGTTTTTCTTCCATTTTTAAATCAATTTGTTACCAATATTTAGTGATATAATTTCTCAGTCCAAAGGGGATTATAAATGTGATAGAATACCCTAATATTGGATATTATTTTTACCAATGCTTATTGAACCTAAAATCTATTCATTTAAACAAATAAATTTCTATTTCAATGATCACTAGAAATATAATGTTAAAATTTCTACAAATAATTAAATAAAATATTATCAAATTAAACAATTTAATATATTTTGTATTCACAATAATAAAGAAGAATTTATATTTTCAATAAAAAATAAAAAATAAAAAAAAATTAATCTTTCATCTTATTTTATCATAAAAATAGCATATTAATTAGGGGTGGCAGGAATTGGAGCAGTTATCCTTTGCCAGGAATACTAAAAAGAGTTAAAATTCAGTTGGGGATTAGGCATTTCAACCAATAATCAATTAAAATATCTAGATTTATGTCAAGTTTTAGAATTATCTATAAATAATGGAATCAACAAGACACTAGTATTTGGTGATTTAATCATTGTTATTCGACAGTTATGTAAAGATAAATGAAAATACACCACTTCTCTATCCCACATTCTGCAAAAGCTTGTTGTGAAATATCAACATTTTGAAGACATTGAGTTTTACCATGTCTATAAAAATTTAAACTCCAAGGAAAATACATTGTCAAACACATAGAATTCCATGGCACATGGAATTATAGTGCAAGATCAAATTCCTAGAGTATATTTATCCATGCGATGATAAATCTAAGAACTCAGTCTCATAATAAAACTGAACAAAATGACATTCACAGTCGAAAAATAGGTCTAATAATTTGACCGAGCACAACTCAAACCTCTTAGAGATTAAATTTCCCAATGAATTTAGCACACTCTAATACTAAAAGGAGTGAAAAACAACATAATTTAATTCTACAAACATGTGGATTGATGGAGGAGTACCTCTGCCTTGAACTCAGCCACAGTTGGCACAACTATGGAGCACTTATAGGAGAGTGGTGTTAGGTAGAACACATCATTTTTAATGTGATTTGGATGTAGGTAAGGATACATATAAATTTGAATTGGTATGTTGATTTATCTATGGATGCTTTAAATACTCACCACCTCCATATAGTTCAGTATTCAAGCCATTATATTTAGGAAATATATAATGTTCATGCCATGTTATGGATTGGATCATTAGATTTTTATGTCATGGATATTGATTCTTTCAGAGTGGAAAAAATATAGGAATTATCTCTGAGGACCATTTTTACTAATGGGACTCAGTTTGGAAAATTAGGGTCTGAAACCTTCTAGGAGCGTTTTGAGGCATCAAATAACATTTTTTGTGTGGTAAAATATTCCACTTTAGCGTGGCACCATTTTTTCTTATTATACACATAAATACCTCTCAACTAGCACAAGTATTGTGTCAATGAAATTCTGTATGCAAAATTTATGTCACTTATAAGTTTCACTTCCTCTTATCACCACCATAATTTGAGAGGATGCCAATTCAGTCCATTATTCATGTAAAAGGGGATTATGATGAACCTAACTCTAGTAAAGAGTTGACGTAGTCAAACCTAACCACTATTGGCCTATCAAGTTGTGTTATAACAAGACCACAAGGATGAAAAGGGGTACCATCCTTTTAAGTGAATTTGTTCCATAGTTGATAAAAAATAGCCACGAGGGATACAAAATCGAGCACACAGAGAGAATTTTTGCAATGTAGCAGCCCATAGGACACATGACATATTTATTTATACTAGTAGAAATTTTCTATTCAGAGAAAGAGATCATAGCGAACTCACCTTCTAGATCTGTTTTTCCCTTAAAAGGGTTTCCTAGGTCATATATTGTGTCAAATATATGTGTTTTATTTTTTTCACTGTTCTCTAATTTCTATATAATTTTTAATTCACATGTGGGCACTATTAACAATATTATATATATGTATAAATATAAAAATAAATAAAAACGGTAATACTATACAGTTTTAGATTTTAAAGAAATTTTTATCAAATCTATTGTGACAAACTATCGAATGGAATAAACACAAACGTTTATAGATCATGCCATGGATTTTGTAGAGATGGATCTAACTTTCATTGATTGATGATGTAGAGGATGGAGCAGGATCGTTGGTGTTATTATTAAAAGGATCCATGGTTTTTAAATTTTAAAAATGCAGACCTGGGCTATGGTGGAGCTTGCATCACTTGAAACTAGTCAACGTCTTGCACAACCCCAATGAGCTTCAATGGTAGACAATGAAATAACGTCTCTGAAACAAGTGTAGAAGCGAGTGAACCAAATTACAAAAACATTTTGTATTTTTTCAATGCTAAATGCCCCTTTAGGTAGCAAAGTCATTTAGAGGAAAGGGTAAGACGTGTACCAAACTAATAATATTGGACAAAACGTATGAGTTTATGGAGTGGAAGTTTGAGAAATTGCAAGTTTCCTTTGAGATTGAACTTGTTGTCATGGACATCAAGTTGGCAAAGGTGGAGTAATACCTCAGTAATGGGACAAAGGGTATCTACAATCACTACTACACGAAGGGAACTTTGAAGAAAAAATAAATATTTTGTCTTAAAAAGTAACATTTTATTTTAGTTATTTTACATTAAAATTTCATATCAATTGAATTTTCTTAAATATAAAATTTAAGACAAAAACACTTTGCGACAAAAATATTTTAAGACAAAAAAAAATTAAGACAAAAAATTATATTTAAGAAAAAATAAGTAGAGAAAAACATATTTTAAGTCCAAACTCTATATTTAAGACCATGGCCACTTAAGAAAATGGAAATGAAGACAAAACCCATTTAATACAATTAACGATTAATATAAAACCATATTAAGTTAAGACAATATTATCTAACACCTACAAAATTGACTCTGACAGTGCACCCTAAGTTTGCCAGCTTGGAGGCTACCACTATCATGTGCCTATACTGACACTGCTATTTAACTTGTTGTTCACATTACCTTATATAAACACAACTATTTATTGGGCTCTTCATTTTCTTGGGGCAGCCGACTCTGAAGAACATGAAAATTTTTCTTGGTAAGATTTCCCAGAATCAATTCCTTTTTTTTGGCTTCGATCTTTACTGATATAACTAGAGACAACCTCTCTTTTGTTTCATTCGAGAACTTTGCACCAAAGATCCCATGAGTGGATAGGGGATAATTATATTTTTAATTTTTGAAACCACATGATATTTAATCATATCAATTTCTTTCTTTTATATTGTATTTTTCCTTTTTCATGAAACCTATTTAATGAAAAATAAAATTAGAATATGTTAATTAATTATAAAATTAAAATATGACATTTTGAAAAGTTATAATATTTTTAACTAATTTTAAGTATTTAATTTAATGTATATTTATTTGGAAATTATGTTGTAGATTACACGGATGTAATAAATTAAAGATAATTGTCAAGTCCCGCTAGCACAATTGGTTTACGATGGGCCTCGTCAGAAAGGCAACCCAGGATCAAACCTCATGGGGGAGGTGGTTATAATTTTGAGGGGGAGGAGACATGCATAAAATCCAGTTAGTATAAGGGCTGGTGCGACCCAGGCCGGATGCGATCCTCGGATGACTTTGATGACTCAGATGCCCTGGGTCGTGACTTTTTAGGCCACGGGTCAAGCCTGGAGGATCACAGACAACTTGATAGACAAAAAAATAAAAAAATTAAAGATAACTTGATTTCAAAACAATTACAATATAGATACCACATTCTAAAAATATATTAAATAAATATATTAAACTTTCTATTTTTTGGTTGTCCTAACTCACGTTGATTTGAAGTTTGAATCTCATGATTTTACCTAATACTTCATAACAAGGTGATTTTGAATTGAGTTACACTCCATAAGCTAAAATTGTTTGTCTGATCGAAATCATGAATAATGATAAATATTTCAGTGAAAATCACATCATAAGAGTTTTGTCTACATGTTTCAAACCATCCGCTATGGTTTATTATCCAGACAAAATGGAGAATCAGATCTTAGCATTGGATTGAATAAAGAGAGTGTCATTTAGAGATAATTAATCCTAATGATTAGAAGGTAAAAACTAACTTTAATAAGGAAATTTTATTTACTAAAGGACTCTTCAAAAATGATATATTTAACTAAATAACAATAATAACAATAATAATAATAATTTTTTTGGAAAGGATAGAATAAGAACCAATTAATAAAGGAAATTAAAGCAAAAAATATTCTAAGTTAAATAAGGTTAGCCGAAATTAACAATATTAAATCAAAGGGATAAATGAAGCTTATATTAAGTAATTAATTGAATATCATAAATAAAAAATACTATGGAGTAAATTAAGGATAAATTGATTTAGAATTTTTTTTTTCATTTTCCATTGACTGAGGGTTGCCGAATTGTAAAAATACGAAATATCAAAAGTGAAGTAAAAAAAGGAAAAAATATTAATGAGAGGATGATTATAATTTAAAAATAAATTCAAACATTAATATCAATAAATGAATAAAATAGGTAATTAACTAATTATTAATAGACAAGATCAATATATTAATGTATAGTTGAAAAAGGAGTTTCTTAATGGAATTCAAAACTTTTATAATGTAATCAATAATAAATAATATGGGGAGTAATAAATCTAGAATTGTAGACTATGTCACAAGGTTCATCTAACTCTAACTTTGAGGTACGAATTTTGGCGAACCTTAAAAAAAATTTGAGGTTCGGCTAACCTCATCGAACCTCATAACCATTGACCAAGTCCATAGATCAAAAATCATAAGTTCATGTCACAATTGAAGCTTGTAGTTTATCCTTGCAATTTCCATGTCCGTGATGGCATTTTTGATGTTTATTGTTGTTGATTTATCAATATTTTATCCTATAATTCATTTTAAATTAATATATGTCTATATATATATGAACTTAATGGTGAAAATCACCCAAACCTCATCAAAAAAATCAACCTCAAAACAAACCTAATCATTGTCAAATCAAAACCATGTGACATTGATTGTAGATATAAGAATAACTATAAACATATATGATCAAATTTTACCTATATACCAATCTAAAATAAATAATAAAAGATATAACCAAAAGGATAGAAGGACCAAATAAATAATAAAGGGTTATAAATAAATAAACAACAATAATAATAAATAAATAAATAAAAGGAGGTCAACTATAAAGGGTAGGGACCCAACGATTGCTAGTATTCCAACCATCGTCTCTATTTATATTGCTTGGCGTCCTCTCAATCTATCCGGCCTCACTAAACTTACGGTGATGGAAATGATCCATTTTAGCAATGATCCAGGCATATTCAATAGAAATGTGGTGTTTTGTATTTTTCGCATGTTCCACTAATGCTAAGGAGCAGGTCCTCCCATGTTTGCTGTCAGCCACATGCTCATGAATCCTTTAATTTATTAACTGACTGAGCTCACCAACGTAGGGTATCCTACAAGAACATGGGATCACATAAACAACTTTCATATCCTTATGCTCCACCAGGCCTTTTACAAATCTTAGAGAACTTCAAATTGTGTTAAGGGGTCTAAAGGTTGAGGGAACCTTGTGCTTTCTAAGGATCCTTGCAATCTTGTTAGTGGTCCCCTGGATAAAAGGAAGGTGCACCCTTGAAATCTGATCTTTGGGTTCTCAAGACCTTAACTACTCGTGTGTTTAGAATTTTTTATTACAACCACCTTGAGGGTGAGAAAACTCCTTTAATTTCTCTTATTTCTAATATTTAGATATTTTTTCCTAATCCCAAACATTAGGTGTCAAAACTTCCTATCTGAAGTCTTTCTATTTATATTCCTGTTACATGATCACACCTGTAGGCCATATGGGCTTCAATTTATTAATTATCATGTTCATTCATAAAGGGGGTTTTAAAATTGTGAGAAATAGATCCAATATTATAGATAGCGGGGAAGGGGATTTTAGGTAATGGTTATGGGTTTTGGAGGTATTAAAACGAGTATTTGGTAAAAATAGTGGATATATACTAAAACATGTATGCATTAATATTGACTATTTACTAATAAACATACAAGGGTAATATAAATCGCGAACACATTGATAGTTGTTTATCTCATTACTTGAAATGATGGTACGAGTTCAAATAGCCACATGAGGGAGAATATTATATGCTAGCATTACTTTTTTACAACATTTCAAATCACATGTGAATGGAGAGGACTTTGCGAGGATTTTTTGCGAGGGTCAAGGGTTTCTAGGCTTTGATAGTTTATAATAATGTTGACATGAAGAGGCGTTATCCAACACAATGTGGTCATAGGAGATGGATTTAGTTGTAGGTTTGGCCGTGGTGAATATTCCAAAGGTTGTGAGGTTAATTCTGGCGGCTCGCAAGGAAAATGAAATTTTTTCTTCTCTTAGAAGAGCATATAAGACTCATCTTCTTTGGAAAGAGCTACACATAATAAGTGGGAAGTGGAAAATTCATTGTGCCTTTTGAGGACATCGTCGAAGACATTTTCTCGTCAATGGGTTTTCATGTTGGTTAGTTGGTTTTGGGGCACAATATGATGGAGAAAATTAGGGATGGGATTCATTGGTGTGAAGGGTGTCACGATGCCATGGCTCCTACAATACCTTTTCTCTTCTTATTTGCTAGTGGGGTTTGATGGCTTGCATCGAGGTGGCCATGGTTGGGGCTTCACGATCATTTTGGTTCCTATAAGATCCACTCTAGGTTATTGCATGTCATCTCTATTTGTGGCCTTGTGCCATTTTATTCATGGTTATATGTTGGGGTTTTGACCTATGTTGTAATGGTTTGGTGCATATATTTGGGAATTTTAGAGATGCACCCTTTTCTAAGGGTTCTTTTATGTAGGCCTATAGATTGATAAGTTGTTTCCCGTTGTTTGGTAATTTGGAAGATGCACGCTTTTCTAAGCGTTCCTTTATGTAGGCTTTCATGTCTATTTTTCTCGATTGATAAATGGCTATCCATTGTTTAGGATATATGTAGTGTTTATGTATTGGGTTTATTTTGGGGTCTTGTATGCCTTGTAAATTGTTATCAGTCATATATATGTTGGGGGTTATTCTGACACATATGATGTATGCATGATTATGTAAACATATTTTTTATTTTAATATACTAAAATAGGAATTATTTTATTATAATGATGTATTGTGAAAGGGAATTTAGTGAAAGGATTTTAGGAGCTGGTTATCAATGTCTACTGAAATTAGGCTTATTCTTTTGTATCCCACAAACATATATGCTATAGTTTGATTAAGTGGAAACTCAGTTCCACGAGCCCATGTTCGTTTATTACAAGATGTGTGTTATAAATCCTCATCGAGATGTGTCATATGATGTGTGTACCGATGAAGTGTGTTTCAATCTATCAGACAATGCGTGTGCTTGTGTCCTTATCTTTATTAGAAAAATTATATGTGCAACACAATATATCTATATATCCATAATTGAACCCCTTAGCATGAAACATGCCCAAGGTAATGTTGTGAAACTAGCTCCAAAAATAGAAGAAAAGAAAGATGAATACCTTATAAATCAACCACTTCGAGGGGGCAACCTCCAATACATTACATAAATGAACAATTCTTAGATGGTACAAATGAAAAAACCTCCTTTATATATATAGGAGTCCATGGGGCCACAACGTAATCCTAGTGGGGCCACAATGTAATCCTAGCCGACATAACAATAATAATTTAAGGGCACAATAATAACAATATGGGGGTTACAGGGGTACAACAAGAACAACAAGGGGGTTACACTAACAATAATAAGGGACTATACTAGTAATATAGGGACCTAACATGCTCCTCCCCTTAAAAAAAGGGTTTTCCTCAATGCTTGATTAGATCCGGGTGCTTTTGTATAAAATTCTCATCCTCCAATGTAGAATCTTCAGTGGGTAAGTTCTTCCATTTAATGAGATACTCTGAAATTGATTGATTTCGTAGTTGTCGAGTTCTTGTTTCCGTGACTACTTCAGGTTCCAATATGGATTTTCCTTCCTCATCAAGTTCTAGCAATATTGTTTGAATTGGAAGTTTGTCCCCTATAGACTTTTTCAAGCATGAAACATGGAAAATTGGATGCACTTGTGAAGAAGAAAGAAGCTCCAATTTGTATGCCATAGTACCAATATTTTTCAAAACCTTGTAAGGACCATATTACTTTGGCGATAATTTATTGTCCTTCTTAGCTTGCTTGGGGGACATTTTTTTGTATGGTAGCCATAAAAATACCCACTCTCCCACATCAAAACTTCAATCACTGCGATGTTGATCTGCCTATTGTTTCATTCGATTTTGTGCCAAATTTAGGTTATCCTTTAAGAGTTGGATAACTTCTTATTGATACGATGTGATCCTCCACTGCTTGAACCCTATAATTTTCCCTTAAAGAAGATGTGATGGATGGTGGATGATATCCATAAAGTGCCATAAATGGGGTCATTTTTGCTGAAGAAAGGAAGGAAGTGTTATACCACCATTCAGCGATAGGTAACCACTTAACCCATTGTGCTTGCTTCTCAGATACAGAACAACGAAGATATCCATCCAAACATTTATTCACTATCTTTGTTTGACCATCGGATTGAGCTATTTGGGTACCCAAAAAAGAAAATAATTCCGTCCAAAAATTTCCGGTAAAAATAGGATCTCTGTCACTTACAATAATCTTCAGGTTTCCATGTAGATTTTGAATTGTTTCCATAAATGTAGTAGCAACTGTACTCGTTTTAAATGGATGAGATAATGCACAAAAGTGTACATACTTGGTAAGTCTATCAACTACCACCATGATGAGGCTACTTACTTCGAACTTAGGTAAACCTGTGATAAAATCCATTGAAATCTCCTCCCAACATTGACTTAGAGTGGATAAAGGTTGTAGAAGACCCGGGGACTTAATTGTCTCAAATTTATTTTGATGGCAAACCAAAAATTTCACCTCAAACTTTTAAATTTCAGATTTAAGGCCATCCCAAAAAAATTCTTTCTTCACCCTGTGGTAAGTTTTTAAAAATCTTGAGTGTCCTCCTAAAGGAGAAGTGTGCAATTCCAAAAGAATATTTTGTTTTAGTTGGGAATTATTTCAAATATATAAGTGATCTTTGTACCATAAGGAATAATTTTTTCTAACTAAATGTATCAGATGTACTATGATCTTGCTACAACTTTTGAATGAGAGTCCACACTTCTTTGTCCTTGTTCTATTCATCCCTTGCTTCGGTTATCCAATCTAGTTGGATACTTGAAATGGCAAAAAGCAATGCTTCCACCTCTTCATCCTTTATTGAGAGTGCATCTGCAACAACATTTATCTTCCCTTTTTTGTAGATGATTTCAAAGTCATAACCCAACATCTTTGTGACCCATTTTTGCTGCTCTTCTGAAGATAGTATTTGTTCCAAAAAGTGTTTAAGACTATCATGATATATTTTTACCTTGAAGTATCTTCCCATTAGGTAAGGTCTCCATTTCTTTAGTGCATGTAGTATTGCCAACATTTCCTTCTCATAAATAGGCTTTTGTAAATACTTTCCTTTGATTGAAAAACTTTCAAAATCAATGGGTCTTCCTTCTTGCATTAAAACAACACCAATTCCATTTCCTGAGGCATCACATTCCACAATAAAGGTTTTTGTGAAGTCTAGCGTAGCTAATACTGGTGCTAGGCACATTGCTTATTTAAGATGTTCAAAGGCCTTAGTTGCTTCAGGAGTACATGAAAATGCATCTTTATTCAATAATGTTGTTAGAGGAGCTATTATTCTCTCATAATTCTTAACAAACCTGCAATAGTACCCTGTTAACCCTATAAATTTGCGCAACTACTTTATGGTAGTGGGAAATTTCCATTGCTTAAAGGCTTTAATTTTGTTAGGGTTTACCTTAACACCCTCGTGAGATACAATATGAGACAGATATTCCACCTCTTGTACTCCAAAGAAACATTTGGATGTTTTTGCATATAATTATTTCTCCTCCAATAGTTTGAGCACATTGTCAACATGTTGAACATGATCCTTCCAAGACCTGTTGTAGATTAGTATATCATAAAAAAATACTAGCAAAAAATTTCTAAGGAAGGGTTTGAAAATGGAATTCATCAACCCTTGAAATGTAGAAGGTGCATTGGTAAGGCAAAAATGCATGACAAAAAATTCATAATGACCCTCATGAGTTCTAAATGCTGTTTCAGAATATCTTTAGTCTTCACTCTAATTTGATGATATCCTGAACAAAGATCCAACTTGGTAAAATAAATTGCTCCATGTAATTCATCCAATAATTCATCAATAACAAGACTAGGAAATTTATCTTTAATAGTGAGCTTATTGAGCTCCCTATAATTCGTACACATGTGCCATGATCCATCTTTCTTGTGCACCAATACTACTGGAGGCAGAGAAAGAACTTTGACTAGGTTGAATTATACCAACCTCTAACATTTCTGCAATCATACGTTCAATTTCTCTCTTTTGGACATAAGGATATCTATAAGGATTGATGTTTGGAGGAACACTTCCTGGAGTCAAATGAATAGCATAATCATGATCACGAATAGGTGGGAGTCCTTTGGGAGTATCAAACACCTTGGAATAATTGTCCAAGACTTTTTGGAGATCTGGAGAAATAGATGATTTTGATGTTGGAACTTCTAGTGAGCATAAATGTGCAATTATGCATCGTTGTTCTTTCCTCAGAAGCTTTGTCATGAAATTAGAGATTATTATCTTTCCTGGCTTCCCTGTGATACCCTGTAATTCGATTTCCTTCCCTTCTGAAAAAAATTTCAAGAAAAGTTCTTGAAAATTAAAAGCTATCGTCCCCAAATATTGTAACCTTTGTACTCCTAGTACAAAATCAACACCTCCCATTGGAATGGAAAGAATTGGACTATTCAATACATATTCCCCCATGGATATCTTGATATTATGGAATTTTCCAAAGCAATTTATAGTTCCTCCATTTGAAACCATCACTTCACATTCTGGTGTTGGGTATAGGAAACAATTTTATTCCTTGGCTACCTTACAATGAAGAAAATTATGGGTACTACCTTAATCAATCAACACTATTACCTTTTTCTTCCTAATATTTCCTTATATCTTGAGAGTTTGAGGAGTGGTAATTCCTACCAATGCATTACATGATATGGTCAGACTCATTTCTTCTTCTTCTAGGGTTTCTTCCTGGTGTATATCCTCTACTTTTGATGTTTCTTCTTCATTTTATTCCTCCTCTTCACAATATATGTAAACTAATTTCTTCTCACCGCACTTATGAACTTTAGTGTATTTTATATCACAACTATAGCAAAGCCCTTTTTCTCCTTTTTCTATCAATTGTTGTAGTGTCAACCTTCTAGGTTGTGGAAGTCTAGGAGTAGCAAAACTTCCATCTTTATAGATGTGGGTGATAGGCTTCCTTGTCACCATAATTTTACATTCAATTTTTCTAGCCAACCTAAATGACTTCTCCAATGAATCAATTTCCCAAATGAAAACTTCATGTTGGATGTTATCCTTTAAATTCCTTATGAAAACATCAATCCTGTGTTCCTCTGGAATATTAGTTACCCTTATATTCAATTTTTGCAAGTCCTTATGTGCTCTGCCACTGAACCCCTTTGTTTGCGATTTATCAATTGGACAAAGAAGGTGTTTCTCTATGTATCCTCATAATGTGCTATCATTTCCTCCATAAAAATTGACCGAGTGATAATTTTTTTACGGGAGCAAAGCCGTTGATACCATGCAAGTGTATTTTTTTCTAAATGTAAAGTTGCAATGTGTATGTTTTGTATGTTTTGCACATTATTGAGATCAAAATATTGCTCCATCTGTAGTATCCATGTTACGGTATCCTTGCCATCAAAATTCCTCATATCCATCTTTGGAATATGGTGGTTCTTCAATCCAACATTAGAGTTTATGAAATTGTGATTAACATTTATTTTGTTCTCATCATGAGTTTCCTCTACTATATTTTCACCACTAGGAATCATTTCTTGTATCAACTTTGTCAAACCTTCGATGTCTGCTTTTAGATCATTCTTCATTTTTTCGATGTTTTCTTTCATTTTTTCTTCCATGTCCTCCATCTTAGCTTCCACTCCATCCATCTTAGTTTCCACGCCATCCATCTTAGCTTCCATGCCTTTCTTTAAACCATCCATCTTTGCTTCCACGCCTTTATTCAAAAATTCCATTTCATTTTTTTCTGCTCTTTGCGAGAGTGAAATTTGGTGCACTTCAAACTTATTTTTTACACAAGACTTATGCAATTTGGAAACAAATAGACACTTTTTTCTTTCTTTTTAGAAGATCGATATTGAAACTGAATTATCTCTGTGATTTCAGATCTTCAATATCTGAAATTTGGCCCTGTGGTAGATCTCTGAATCCTCTTTCGAATGCCATAGGTCTGACCTAATCTGGATTATTCAAGGAAAAGTTATGTCCAATCTCCCACAATGACCTAATTATCGACGGGTTTAGTAGAGCGAACTTGTACGACTTTCCATGTATCATTGTTTCCTCCTTCGGCTCTAAAATTGATAGAAAAGAAACTACAATCCATGTATTTGTAGCAACTTTTTAGAACATTCCAATCCAATTCTCAGAGAGAGAGTTATGAATATTTTCCCATGATCACCTCTTTGAGATGACATTCAGGACCCTGAAAAAGCCCTAAATTCCACAGATCATATCTCCAAAAATATTGTGAACCAAGATCTAAACTTTTATGAAAATTTTCATCTGGAGTTCGTCCTCGCACTCTAAAAATTTCAGCTTTTGAACCTTCGTAGAAAAAATGTTATAGTGAAAATTCCACGATGACATGTTTGGAGCAGAAAAACCCTAGAATCCAAAGCTCTGATACCAAATGTTGTGAAACCAGCTCCAAAGATAGAAGAAAAGAGAGATCAATGCCTCAGAAATCAACCACTTTTAGGGGGAAACCTCCAATACATTACATAAATGAAAAAATATTGGATCTTACAAATGAAAAAACCTCGTTTCTATATATAGGAGTCGATGGGGCCACAACGTAATCCTAGTGGGGCCACAATGTAATCCTAACCGACCTAATAATAATAATTTAAGGGCACAATAATAACAATATGGGGGTTACAGGGGTACAAAAATAACAATAAGGGGGTTACACTAACAATAATAAGGGACTATACTAGTAATATAGGGACCTAACAGGCAAACCAATTTCTATGCACTAACTATCCAAGTCAAAATTTATCATGTTCTACATGCTACATTTGTGCACTTATTTCATGAGAGCATTATGCAAGAGTGCGTGCAAGAGTATTTCCTGGGAGTATTGTACTGGAGTATTTCCTAAGGGTATTTTTTAGCACATATTTAATCATTAAGACACTTTTGTAATGAATATAACACCTACAATACATTTAAAATCATGAGGAAATATCCTCCATCCAAGACCTATATCAATTCCATTAATAAACAAGAGACATACTCATAGGACATATTCCTTCAACCATACTATAATGTTATTATTAATTATATCAAACATGTACTATGCACATCAATTCATATAATTTATGAAAGCATCAATCATCAAGATAGGGTAGAAATTAGAGTAGTTTATCATCAAGGGTGACACTAGAGCCATAATGCCAACACACCAATGTTCGTAAAAATGACATCGACATACAAACACCCTTGTTTCTCTCCACATATAATAAAAAATCAGAAATACTCAATATATAATATATAAAAATTAATATTAACACTTTCCCCTCTAGACACCTCATATAGGCTTACTCTCCCCTTTTTGGTCGCAAGACACGAAGTCGTTGTGTATTGTGAAGACGAAGTCAGATGGTTACATGAGACATGCTATCCATGCATAAATTGGTCCACCACGATTTGGAAGCTCTATCATACCTCTATAGAATATATGAGGAGAGGCACATTGGAACAAATTTTTCCATCACACTTGTCCATGATCCACTTAAGTTCCTGATTGTATGGTCACTCACACCCAAGGAATATTTGTGCTCAATCCAAATTCTTCTTAAGCATGCCTATACAAAGGCTAAAAATGCAACCCATCACACTATTAATATGTGATATATCCATATACATGGTCCTCAAATAATTGTAACATCCTATCATCCACGTTTTTTATTTAAAATTACTGTGAAAGTCACATAGATCAACTAGCATCTCCATGGATATAATCATGTCCTCCAAGATATCCTCAAGTTTATGAATGCACCACTTTAATACTTCCAATGTCTCTCAATTTGTAGTGTTATGTCATTCAACATCTTCTCACCTTTTCCATTTGTGTCCCCATGATGCCACTAATTTCCTCCCTTAATGACTCACAAGGAAGACACTTGTGCACCTACCCTCATCATCGTACTTACAATAGGCACCACGCATGGGGTTTGCCATGAAAATATAGTCAAATAGTCTAAGTGTGAAAGGGTGGCTACCTTCTTTTTCTTCATGAACTATTGTCCTAGAAACACCTCATAATCATTTTAAAAAATATTAGTAAGACTCATCCTTCCACTTCATTCCTCTAACCTACCTAAAACATCCTTAACCATACTAGATAACTTCATCAAATTTTGTTGTTTTTAAAGAAGTTTGTGTTCTTTCACATATATTTCACTATGTTATAATCCTTCATAAAATCTTATATGTATATTTATTCATTTTCTCTTAAAATTTATAATATTAACCACACTTATCTATTGAATAAAAATATATTTATTATCACTATCCAACGATCTCCTAACCTTCACTTTCATCTCAATAAAAATATATATACTACTCGACTTTTTATTTAAAAAATTAATTATCTATATATGTATATGTAATGTTTTCAAAATTAACATTTGATATTTTCTCCTATTAGCAAGTAGATTTAAAAATTTATAGCTATCTTTAGAATTATAATACTTTCCTTTAGACTTTATCAGTATTATTATATCTATAAATTAATTAAAAATTAATTATCATCACCTATATTAAATACCAACACTTTCATTATTTATAGTCTCTACATTCTCTATCACTTTCATACTTTGTGCTACACATCTATATAAAAATACCCCATTTTCACATTAACGAGAGGAAATGTCAAGATAATTTCAAAATTAATAGCAATTTTTTATAAATATTATTTCATTACACAATCACCATTATATTTAATAAAACTAAAATATTGTATAAATTTTCTAGAGTGACCATGCTAGTATGGGAACGCCATAAGTGTCGTGCGTGCAAGACACACGTCTCCTGACACAACTACCGGCTAAGACAAAGTTTGTCCCTATAGTAAACCTATCTGATTCCTCTGGAATCTAGCTCGGCCACAAGGACTTCACCATAGACAGTTCTCAACCAACCATTCCTCCAATGAACTAGCCACTGTTTCTTTTACTACACAATAATAGAGAAATTTAGCTAGCAATTTTTTTTTTAATGGGGCGCCGAACACAGGGTGTGCCAAATTTTCATAGTCTCTATTTATGAAGGTTACTTCCAATTTTAATTTTTGTAACTAGTGCTTATACTCTCCTGGGTTTGATAGAGAAATAGAGGCACGAGAAGCATTTGAGCTAGTAGTAAGGCACACATTAAGGGCACGGGAATCATCCGAGCTAGTAGCAGGAAACACAAAAAATGTTATATTTCCCTCTTCATTATATTTTGAAATTATGTGTGGTTTTGTCACTCAGACATGTTCTATTTGCCTAAATTTCATTATTTCATATCTTATTTCTGTTACATTTGTAGCAGGGGTCTTAGTTTATCTACATCACTTCATAAGTTAGTAGTCGTATAAAATATAGATTTTCTTGATTGGTGCACCTCACACTACCTCATCATATGTCTATTGGACCTTGGATCCGCTACCAATTATTGGAAACAACCTAATTAACCATTATTAATTAATTAAATTTCTCTTATTAAAGGCACTATTACCAGCAATATCATAGGCATAATCTAATCCAGATGAAGGCTTCTCCTGCATTTTACCTCTGATGGTTGGCAGTATGTCCTATCACCCCTTTCATTTAACTAATTTTGGTTATTTAATTCCATACAGTTGGGTCGAACCTTACCATTTATTTCCTAGCTGCAGTATGCCATGCTATAGTAGTCTCTACAACTCTCAATCAATAGAGATATATAGCCCTTCCCTACCTACATGTTGTGTTAAGCAACATAAACCCCTTCTTAAATTGTCAGGTCATGTATTTAATTCACTTGTGATAGCTCTCAATGTTACAATAGTTTATTTTTTTTGGAGCATATCTGGTCCTATATTTTTTCTTAGGTTGGTGATGATAGCTCAAAAAATTACTCTTGGTAAAGGCCATCAAATATTACAACACCAAGAAAAGCCTACCAGATTGACACTAAGAATCCTGGATCAAATCTTGTAGGAGAAGCTATTGTTGCAATGGAAGCTACTTAAGTAGTCTTCAGAAAACCTAATATATAGTTTCTACATACCAATTTATTGAGAAGAAATTAGATCTCTTCTTTAGTGCCTCTAGAGGGGCTTGCATCTGATATTTTATTCGTAGGATTAATTGGAAATAAACTTTTTTAGGTTATGTAATTGATCTATCAGACTATTGAGTAGTAGCATCTCTGCTAAGCGTTGCATAAATAAGTTTCATATACAATCTTGTATTTTATGGTTTCAAACCCTTATTTTCTCTTTCAAGGGGGTTTCTTGAGGTCTTAAAAAATACTTCATTTTTCTAACTAGATGGATTTTTTATTTCACACATGTATGGAAACAAAATTTCATGGGTTATTTGATTGATCTATCAGAATATTGACTAGTAGCATTTCTCCTAACGGTTGTAGAACTAGGGTTCATAAATCAACTTGTATACTATGGTTTGAAACCCTTGTTGTCTCCTTCAAGGTAGTTTCTTGAGATTTTCAAAATAATTCCCTTTTGTAACTAGATGGATTGTTTCTTTCACACATGTATGGAAACATAATTTGCAGATAATACTGTAAAAGATTCAGAAGATGATGTTATTGGTATTCACTGCACCTTACTTAGAGACATCACTTTTATTGTATGCGTGTATACCTTTATATTTGATGTGGTTGGTGATATGAAGACTACTCAACTTCTAGTAAAGTTTCATATTGGCCTATTAATTCTTGTTTAGAAAGGGATATTCCACTCTACTCCTTTAATGCAATTTACACTCAAATGTTTGCAAACTCTATTGGATGACTATACTGATGATTCTAAAATAATTTCAATATACTAACTCAATTGTGTGGATATTTTTCTTCGAGACTACATTATTTGTCATTACTATATGTTGGAGTAGGGTCTCCTAAACAAGCTGTGAAACCGATCCATTTTGGTTATTTTGGTTATATTTAGTATAGCGCAAGGGTTTTAGGGTGGTTCAAAGCCCCGAAAAGCATTGTAATGGGGTTAAAGGGTGAACTAGGGGTCCGAAAACCATGGGTTGTGGACCATAGGATTGTTAAAGCTAGATTGTTATAAATAGAGAAGCATTTCAGATTTTCAAGGGTAAGGATACGATGAGATATTGATATGATCTGTTGTGTAAGTAATCTTTTCGGGTTTTTAGGGAACGAACTCCTGCTGGTTGTGTACGTGGAGATCATAGTCTAGTTGTGTGCGAACCCTGCTGCTGTGTGTGTAGGTTGGGAAGGGAATTGTAAGGGTGATGAATGAATGAATATGTTGGATTATTAGATCTGAATCTGTGAGTAATATTGTATGGATTGTTGATAATTATTTTGTTATGAATCTTCTGTCTTTGTGTTGCGAAGGTATGTATCTTGAATTATTGGATCTATTATGTTCTAGTTCTATTATGCTGCGAAAGTCTGTGTATTGAAGTAGATCTAGATCTGAATCTGTTCGGGTTATGTATTACTGTGTTTATGTTATAATAAGTATATAATAATAGATCTAGTGCACGTGGATGCGATTGGATACATATCTAACCCTACACTAAGGCTGTGACCTGCGCAAGTAGGTCACTACCGAAAGGGCTAGTAGTATAGGGGTTTTTTGGAAAACCTTGCACATCGAACCTGGGTCAGGACTCCTCAAGCCAACAAATGGTTCCATTGTTGGGACATATCTGAGGAAGGGAATGGGTAATGACAAGAGAACACTGGAAGCCTGAAAGAAAAGAGATCGAGGACTGGTTTGAAAGGCAGATCCAGGAGTTTACAGTAAGAGAAAAACGAAGCGAAAAACTAACGGAAGAAAGATGGAAGAATAGGTACATTCTCACTGAAAGCTACGAAATATACTTTGTAACCTTTGAAATTGAGCTTCAGGAGTGGCTGGCTAGTTTGGTAGAATTCCAAAAGTGCTCGAAGGACGAGCGAGTCACTCAGTGGACTCTAGATCTACTTGAACAGCTGGAAAGAACCGATAACACTATTACATGCATGGTGGATCACTTGGTAGATAGTGGGCTCGGAGGCTTTGTGACAGAATTCGCGATTGATCAGTCTGTATCCTACTCTGAGGTCGAGCGACAATTTTTCAAAGGATTCTGGGGTAAGTTTCTAAGGAAGTTACCTTTACTGATCAAGAAGCTGCGGTGTGAAAACAACATTATGTGTAGCCATACCGAATGAATGACCTCAGATCTAGAGGGGAGTGCAACACGTAGTGGTAAGTATTATTGGACCAACCTTGATGAAGGATGGGCCGCCTATAGCCCAGTAAAGGAACCGGCCACATCACCACCTAAGGCACGCAGAGGCAAGAACTCACCTATAACCTCGTCCCTGGATAGTGATATGGCTGCGCATATAAAACTACCTACCTTCAAGGGGGTGGGAGATGGGGACATGGATCGATTTTGGTTCATTGTAAACTTTCTATGGACTGCACAGAATGTGGCATGCGATACAATAAAAAGGGTGCAACTATCTTTAGCATTCGAAGACAGAGCTTTGGACTGGTATATGTGATATGTTGCCCAGAATGGAATTGCCTCCATCCAGGATATTAAGGATTCTCTGAAGCAACAATTACGCAAGCCAAAGTCCTATTCCCAGTTAGTGGTGGACGTAAAGGTCTTCAAACAAGGTGCGTTTGAGGTAGTATGGGAGGCAGATCAATGGTTAAGGAAGGCACTCAGGGAAGGAGGGTTCGAGTATGATGATAGGAAACATATGGAATGGCTCATCGCCATGTTTTTACCTCACCTGCACACACCTATGAATTAGCAGAACCTTGAATCACAGGAGAAAGCTGTAGAAGCTACTATGAAGTTAGAAGCCACCCCCAGAAGGATACCTCAGGAGTCCAACAGATCCAGGAACAACTTGGAGCTATGGACCGAGAGATACAGAACTTACAAAAAGACTGAGGAAAGGATGTCTGTGCAGATCTCTAGTTTATACGTTGCTGAGCATCTGGTCACACAAAGGATCAGTGCCCTCTACTGACTGACTATATGCAAGCTGGAGGACCTATCCCGCTGCACCCAGGGGTAAGTAGGGAGCCTGTCCTGTTGCGACCAGGATCGAGCGGGTCTGTGCTATGGTGTGATGACTGTCGGGTAGCGGGCCTACACGATACGAACCATTGCCCACGGTTGGGTGTGTATGTCCCAGAGCTACAACAACAATGGTGTTGCTTTTGTTGATCCGTAGGGCATGATGAGAAGAATTTTCAAACGTATGAATTGATGTTGGATCGCGGGAACCTATATCAGGTGCAATCCAACCCTGCATCATCTAGAATGGATGCGCACTTTGGAGGATCACCAGCCCGAGGCAGAGGAGGCTGGGGAGGAAGTGCAGGTCGAGAACGAGGCTAGATGATCTGTTATAATTGTGGAGATATAGGGAAATTTTACAGAGAATGTCCTAATCCCACGAGACCATCATGTAAATATCGCAAATAGCTGGATCATGAGATAGAAGACTACCTGATATTAATAGCCAGAATGCAGGAAAAGCAGCCCACCCCTACACAGAACATACAAAGGGTTAATACTGAGCTAATAGAAGCAGATCCAAGTGTAAAGGTCATAACACGGAGTGGGTTAAACACTGAGGGAAACAAAGAGGTACCCTGCGAAGAATAGGCACTACCAGCAGCCCTTGCACAGTCTCAAAGTGAGAACTAAATTGGGATCTTTTTGAAGGCATGTCTGAAATTACTCAGGAACCCGCAGGTTGTAAGCAACCTCCTAGATTTAATGAACACCTGCGCAGCTCAGCCCACCTTGATCCCTGAGACCAAGGACGTACACAAAATGTACAACTCTAAGAAATGCACAAGTAAAGAAATGCAGCTAACTGCACAAATTGGGGACTAAGAAATGGATCAGGCTATCTTGGATCTTGGATCTGATGCCAATGTTTTATGTAAGAAAACCTGGAAACGAATGGGGAAGCCTAAATTGGAATGGTCCACTATCCAGCTATGCATGGCGAACCAATAGAAAATTATTCCCTTGGGTAGGTTACCAAAGGTTATGGTTGACATTGCAGGGGCAAGGGTCCTAGCTGACTTTGAAGTAATTGAGATTGTGGAAGATGCGGACCCCTACCGTACGCTCCTTGGGCTAGATTGGGCAATCGACATGGGAGGAATTATTAATCTAAAGAAATGAAGCATGGTGTTTGAGAGCGGAGGCACGCGTGTTGTAGTACCCCTCGATCCAGCAGAAGGTGCCCGGTATAGTGATCCTATCCATACGAAGGAAGAATTAGATCATATCTATAAGATCACTACGCAGGGTGAAGATTGGGTTAACCCCATAGATGAAGGGATACTCTGCTGGGAAAAGGATAGTGAATTCTTGTTTGACTCTAATGAGGAGATGGACAACTGGCAGAGCCGACTACATGAAGTTTTGGCATTTCGTAGCCTTCAGAATGTTAAAAGCTTCTGTCGCATCTCTACCATGGAATGAACCTTGCCTTGCCAAGAGGCCACAGATGACACTCCGAAGCCTGCAGAGCCTAAGGGGCCCATGGAATGTAGAACCGAGGCACTACCACTAACTCGGTATGAAACACCTATGCAGGGACCTGTCTCCCCTGCCTGGACGAAGTACTGGAATAGGGTAATCCTACGTATAGAGACCCCCTTAGCCGGATGGGCCCCAAAATCGATTGACCCCCGTGGTGACTTGCTCACTGAAGGGTGCACTCGGCCCTTGCCCACCCAGATTATGGATCTTTCTACAATCATGAGTATCCAAGAGAATTTACGGATGACTATAGAATTAAGTCACCTACAGACGTCTGACGTAGATGTCCTGCACAAAATTGATCCTTCCACGATCGACATAACTACCTCGAAAAGAATCCCAATCAACTTAAAATCTCACAGTGCGTCAACCGTCTGTCGAAGTATGAAAGGACCTCCAACATGTAAAACACACCCTAGCATCACGATGATGTGACCTTGGACACAAAAGAAGAATATCAACTCATCCAAATTTAATGCGAAAATACACTTGAAACCACAGGCAAAGGGCGGTTGATTATTAATATCACCAGTTATGATCAAGGGTACGCGCCACATACGACCTACATTGCCTTTAAGTAACTTCGATTGGGGGGCGGAAGGCTGGAAGAGGTTGGCTTGGGATATTTATTCTACTACAAAATAGTATTGACTACATACCTTATGTTTCCTTCTACTCATTTTCCGATTCATGCCGCTTGTCTCTCTGGTATGGACCCCAACACACAGAAGGAACAGATAAGAGGACTGGAAGAAGCTAAGTGCAGCAATAGGAGTGCACAAAGGCCACCTAGAAGGATTAGCTTCTAACCAAGTTCGGCAGGAACCCTGTGGTACCGAAGCCTGCTATGACATCTCTGCCAATTCCAGCCCCCGCCCGCCAGAAGCAACATATGCTTACTCCCCCACATTGCCACTTCTGAATCGAGTTATGGGGAAATACAAGTCGACTTAGCATAGATGTCTACTATAGAACTACGAAGCCTATCTGGCAGCATACTGCAAGAGGTACACTTCTGCAGCCTAGAAAGACGCAAGCAATATGATTTGACCCCAGAAGAACATGCCCAACGAATTGTCGTGGTCACTAACACCACACGCACTATTCAGGAATAACTGGCGCAGGGGGACCAATTGTTTGAGGAAGATATATAGCTCTAGATGAAAGCACTACACCACCCCACGCTTTAGCATGTCCAAAGGGAGTTGACACAGGCCGAAGATGCTCTAGATCAACTTCGGGCTTTCAAACCTCCCCGCAGCCATGCGTAGTGCCTGGGTGCCCTACACCAGATTGAGGACCTTCGCCACTCTAAGAAAGTTTCGTACAAAAATATGAAACCATGGAATGATACTGCACTCTAGCTTGCACATGATGCACAATCCACCATTGCACGCCTCCACCAGTTGTTGAAACGCGTTGGTTCGGATCTCGACGGGCCTGATTATCTGGCAATGATCAACATTACGCAACTCGCAGCGGCCCGAAGTAAGGATGTGCTTCCACCCCTCCTTCGCTCCTTGGCTACCTTACACACACAGATTAAAGGCGCGCCACCAAAGTGACTTAGGACGAGTGATAAGATTATGTTGGGGGACTGTTGGAATGGGGTCTCCTAAACAAGCTATGAAACGGTCCATTTTGGTTATTTTGGTTATAATTAGTATAGTGCAGGGGTTTTGGGGTGGGTCAAAGCCCCGAAAATCATTGTAATAGGGTTAAAGGGTAAATTAGGGGTCCGAAAACCATGGGTTATGGACCATAGGGTTGTTAAAGCTTAATTTTTATAAATAGAGAAGCATTTCGGATTGTAAAGGGTAAGGATTTCATGAGATATTGATAGGATCTGTTGTGTAAGCGATCTGTTGGGGTTTTTGGGGAACGGACTCCTACTGTCTGTGTGTGTGGAGATCCTAGGCCAGCTATGTGTGAACCCTGCTACTGTG
The DNA here is from genome assembly GCA_034641835.2 of Pinus albicaulis. Taxonomy (NCBI): domain Eukaryota; kingdom Viridiplantae; phylum Streptophyta; class Pinopsida; order Pinales; family Pinaceae; genus Pinus; species Pinus albicaulis. Next base: position 603,327,749 of record CM076571.1, on the reverse strand, counting down.
TGCGTAGGCTAGGAAGGGAATTGTAAGGGTGATGAATGAATGAATATGCTGGATTATTAGATCCAAATCTGTGAGTACTATTGTATGGATTGCTGATAATTATTGTGTTATGCATATTCTGTCTTTGCGCTGTGAAGGTTTGTATCTTGAATGATTGGATCTATTTTGTTCTGGTTCTATTCTGCTGTGAAAGTATGTGTATTGAAGTAGATCTAGATCTGAATCTGTTCGGGTTATGTATTACTGTGTTGATGTTATAAGAAGTATATAATAATAGATCTAGTGCACATGGATGTGATTGGATACATATCTAACCCTACACTGAGACTCGATAAACTGAATAAACACAACCTACTTACCTTACCCCTCCTTTCTCAGGGTGCAGAACCTGGTTCCAACACCCATCCATACTAGTTCGAGTGATACTGTGACCTGCGCAAGTAGGTCACTGCTGAAAGGGCCAGTAGTATAGGGGCTTGTTGGCAAACCTTGCACACCGAACCTGGGTCAGGACCACTCAATCCAACACTATACATATTAATTATATGCAATATGGATATTTTATTTCCCCATGGTATCTTGGTTTCTCTTAAATGTAATTTCAATAGTGGTTTTCATGCCATTAACAAAAAGTGTGGTCCTTGGTGCTCCTCCACCTCATCAACATACTTCAATAGTTCCTTCTTTCATACTTCAACTAAAATACCTAATTACCATGTTCTGGCTCCTTGTTTTAAACTTAATCCAAAAAATTCAATTACCACGCTGTGGAATGATGTTGGTATTTGTACTATATTGTTCAATAAAATAATCTTATTAGTACTATATTGTTCCAACTTTTTTAGTATTGGCTAATCCAATTTCTTTATTTTCTCTTGTGCCAAGTTAGATACATATGTATAAAGTTTTCTTATGAGATTTAAACTATAAGATGAAGTAATAAGCATAAATATTTGTTAAATATGGGGAATTTACTACATTTTGAAACTCTTTTAGGTTGCAATTGTGATCAAACAATGTTGTGACCAAAATTTTTATTATTTTCCCAAGATATCATATGCAATATTTAAAACTAAAAACGTATAGAGAAACTCACTATGTTATTCTAAAAAGAATCATATTCCTATATGGTACATGCCCAAAATCATCACTGGTGGTTTTTCTCTCATTCTTTATAGTTTGGATGTGGCATGAGTTAGCAATGTAGAGAGGGGTTTTTCCTCATTACACACTTGTGTTTTGGTAAAAAAAAATCATAAACATTTTTTTCTTGGGATGTTTTTTATGTAACGGTTCTTAAGGAATTTCATGAACCACATTGGTTGATTCAAAAAGTTTTTCATAATTCTAAAGTATTATTCCATGTCGAGAAAGAAATTTTAACCATGGTGTTGGATGTTCCATTTGTTTTGATTATAATGCATTTGATATTAAATTAAATATTCAACATGATTTCATCAGTTGCTACATCCATGGGCTCATGTGTAGATGATATGGCATTATCTCTCCAAAATGTAGCTTGGTGGAGTCCGAATTTGAATGTAGATTTATAATTTCTTCTCTACATGAAGAAATAAGTATAAGCCAAATGATACTACAAAGTCATTTTCCTTTTTTTCTGATCATCTATATGTATCTTCTCAATGACCCATTCCATCAAAACTAACCAAATAAAAGTGATGAAAATTATCTTGAAATGTATTCTTTGAAGTACCTAGCCACCTTTCATCCATTTACTTCATTGTCATATTTCTCGCCACTAGACAGGAAATCAATTAATTAAGAAGAATGAAGATAAGATTTAACCATCATTGTACTCTTTCTTGCAACTAGAGAAGACATCAGTTAATTAAGAAGAGTGAAGATACGATTTAACCATCATTTTACTCTTTCTTGCAACTACACAAGACATTAATTAATTAAGAAAAATGAAGATAAGATTTAACCACTAAGCCATGGTTAATAGCCATTTATCCTAGAATATAATATTTAAATTCAATTCTAATTTTCAATTTGTACTATCATCATTTTATCCAACTATGCCTAGTATCTTCCACTCTCCAATTTCGGGTTTTGGGATATTCTTATGATACAATTTCATAGTATCATAAGAGGTATACAAAGTAGGAAAAACGTTATTATATAAGCCAATGTCCATAATTTCAATGGATTGAACATGATGGCCAAGGACATTAAATTAAATCTATAATAAATTTAACCGTTGTGAAGCATCTCGAAGATGATAATATCAAATATCCATGTTTTTTATATTATTTATTATAATGTTACCTTTATTGACCAAATTTTATGTAACATAATATTTCCCATTCTATTACAAAACCAAAGTAAATAAGCGGCATAGGGAAATGAATGTGAACTATAGAAAGATATGGATGCAAATACTGACACAATATGAGTTCACATAAATGCTTCTACCTAGCTTCTGAATTTGAAGTGAGCATTCAAAAAAATGTTTATGTGTCAAATTTCAAGCCAATTTCCATCCATTTTGGATCTAATTATTTCTCAATGATAAGACCAGGGTCATCCTTTTCATGCATACAGAATATATCCTTGGTCATATCCCAAATTCTCAAAAATTCCATGTGATTTTTGTTGTTAGCTCTATTCAACTTCATACATTATTTTGATCTTAAATTTTATAATACATGGATTTAAATAGTTATTAGTTCATCTAACACATATATTTTTCATTTTGGATGCTAAGGAGTGGGTGGAATTACATTTTTATGTTGAGAAAAAAAAAAATAGAGGATGAAAATTCATGGGCCAATATATGTAATAGACATGGTGAAAAGACTACTTGAAGATTTCAGGAAAACCGTAAAAAAATGTGGCCAAAGAAATGCTCATGGAATTGGCTAAAGACCAATTCTAAACACGAGGAAACAAAAGGGATGGATAGAGTGACACGAAAATAATTGAATTTCAATAAAGGATCTATAAATGGGGAGGTGATATATATTAATATATTACATATAATTAATAAATTTTATATTAACTTTTGTATCCTTGAATATAATTGGTTAATATTTATATGAATTTAGGTAACATATTGCAAAGGAATGTCGAATTTTGGTCATCATTTTGACATAGGAAAATTTGATGAAAAGAGACAAACTTATGGTTGTGGTGTTTCAAAATCCTTTTAGGTGGAATGTCATTCACATGCAAATGATATATAGCCAATAACAAACACACTTCACTACTACGGAGTGTTGGAGGATGTTATATAGCTTGATTTTATGTCTTTCAAGAAAGTTATTTTTAGTGTTTAATGGTACAAGCTTATCGAAGTGGGAGAAGAAAAAGACTATCTTTATCCATAATAATCGATTCCATATTATCAATACATATAGTTTTGAAGCCGCTTTTGAGCCTTATTTGTTTCCAAGTCAATTTGACTAAATTTTGTCATTCCAAATTTAGAACAACCTAGTTGGTTATTTTTGGTTGCTTATGATCGAAGAGGATGGAGAGTAACATTTGTTAAAGATGTAGGGGATCATGATTTACTTGAATATAAAGAAGTTCGCCCTAGAGACATATATGGAGAAGATGGAGATGATGAATATTTTATTGTCAATAATGCATATGACCAAGAAGAAGATCATGACAAATTTACTTAAGTTTCTGAAGGACATGAGCAACTACATGGGCATCAAGTACATGAATATCATGACTTTATTGATTTTAATTTACCTGTAGTTGAAGGTCATGAAGTCTATGAAAATGATGGTATTAATTTATTTGTCGATTTAGGGTCCATTAATGATGGGGTATTTATGCCATCATATGAGGAAATTTCATGTGAGGATGATATTTTTTAACACCATTTTTATTTTAATAGAGTTGTGAGGATTCAATACAATATAATTATATATTTACACTTGAAGTATTGAGATTTTAATTCTACACAAAATGTAATGAACATTAAGTAATTTGAATGTTTAAGGTTTTACTTGAAAGACAATTTTATATATATTTGGCGGAGGAGCATGATCTACCACACCTCAATTCCTTAATTGAATTTTTGAAAACCTTTAGACAATTAACACCTAGGAACTTTATGCAATCAACACGATGGAAAGAGAAACAAAGTACCATAAAACGAAAAAAAATTGCGTATTGAGTATTGTTTATCTTTTTTATGTACTAAAAAATACTGAAATTTGTGTATGTTGTTGTTCATGTGCTAGGGAATTGAATTGTGTTTTTAATGGCACCTTGCATATGTTATCAAATAATATTTTATTATTTTCATGTTATTGTGTTTTTTTTAAAAATGATCCCATGGGTGTTACTGTTTCTACTATGGGTGATTCATTGATCTTAAATGTTTTTATTGAAAAATTAACAAATGGATTAGGGCAAGACATTGCTATGATGGTGCATGAGGTAAGCCTGAAAATCATATTTTATAGGTTCAATTATCTTATGCTAATTTATGTTTGTGGAATGAAGGAAATCTCTAAAGTCATTTTGACCCCTATAACACCCTTTAATACATCTAAGAATATGCTAGTGGTAAAGTTTGATCAATATTTTTGTGAATTTAATTAACTTATTTCGCTTTATATATTTATTAATATTTTTGTTTTTTCCACACATGATTTTCCTAAAGTAACTCAACTAAGCATGCATTGTGTTTCCATTCATGATTCATTCATGCCCCCCAATACATCTAGGGTTGGCATGCAGGATTCATTTGTGCCCCAACATACATCTATTGTTATGAAAAATGTAAGATTCAAGCATCTATTTCCATGGGTATGATTATGTTATTCACATAATATTCCATATTATTACTTATATTTTTTCCTTGCATGATGTTTCTAGGATGAATCCAACAAGTATACAATATATTGGTATATAGGGTCATGGTATGCTATTTTCACCTAGAATATAACCCCATAACATGCCCTCTAAATTTAATATTGATATTCCTAGTGTCCCTATTGAATTTCACATGCATGCCCCTCTTAGGAGTATATCAAAATTAATTAATAATCCATAAAATGTGGCTTCATTCAGAATTCTCCTACCACCACTCGAACAAGTTTCTTTTAGGAGTCTCATAAATTCAAAATCAAGAATGTTAAGGCTCCTACCAAATACTCATGAAAATTTTCAAATTATACAAGAAATAAATAAACAAGTTCCATTATGGAAAATGAAATTGTTGGAGAGTGCAATGCCTACTCTAGATGAGTAGGTAAAAGTATCTTAATTTTTATAATTTCATTTGTTACATTTAGTATCTAATTATTTTATAAATGAAAATAGTTTCATATTTTGGTTGGGATTTTAACAATCCCACAATTTCACTGTAAATACAGGAAATAAGTGACAAGGTTCCTAATGTACTTATAAGGGAATCTACCTCAACCCTAAAGACTAAAATAATATCATCAATAACTACAAAACGAATTCAAGAAGTTACAATATTGATCACTTAATAAGGAAATGTCTTGAAGGATGAAATGGGGTTAAAAAAATTGCACTTTATTTTTAGTAGTGCAAAACAATTATTTGGAAATACCATCCAAATGGATTGGAGGAAGAAAACCAATGATAAAAAATAATAAATATTTAAACATGTTATAATAGCATTTGGTAATCTTGGTTTTAATAAGGATATTATTCTAGAGATTTCACGTCAATACATTCACTCCAAAAGAGACAATTTATTCACTCCAAAAGAGGCAATTTAAGGTAAAATATGATAAAAGAATTCAGGTAACCAAGTCTAGCTTGGATCATAGAGCAAGTGATGTGTAATAAAATTATGAAGGATACCAAGTTTAAAAGGAACAACCATAATAATCCAAACTGTAGGCCATCTTCACAAGGATTAGGTTATATATTCCTTTGAGATACAAAAAAAGAAACCCAAGCTAGGGTGGAAAGAATTGGATCCCACAAATTAGGATCTGGTGGATATAATATAATTCCTGGTGGCATGGTAAGTGAATATTTTCATCTATTATATTTTCTATTTTAGGGAAAATAATGATGACACCATTGAGTTAATTTTATGTTATGAGTCACTATACCTTATAAATTTTGTTATCTTTGTTAATGTAGCTTCACCAATTTCAAAATTAAGCTTCATAGGAAGACTTAAAATATAATTTATTACATGGTTCCTAGGGTCTTTGACAACACATCACATATTGAGGGGGAAAATTAATAGTGGGTGTTGAATTAGAGGTTATTTTTTTTTAATATTTATTAATTATGAAATAATTTAATTGGAGGTATAATGTTATTTTAACAAGTTAAATTTTGTTGTGTACGGGAAGCCTAAAAATCAAAATCATCAGGTGAAACATATGGGACTGAGCATGAGGAGCACATACAAGCATATGATGAATCATTTGTTTCACACTATCATTCAGTTGTCATTCATGAACCTTGGTAGGAAACCATTGTTAAATTTCAGCGAATGGGAGACAACAATAATGATGATGGTGTTCAATGTGATGAGAAATCCACATCCACAATTAGAGTAGTGCCTCGTAGAGACAGGACAAAAATATTGGTATATGTTAAATTTTGATAGCTTGAATGTGCATCACTCCAGCTTATAAGGAGTGCACTAGGTTGTGAGGGTCCAAATATAAACTAATTTTACATGCAACAAAACAAATTTTGAAGATACTTTGTTTTTTGAAGAGTGTGGAACACAAATTTTTTTGAAGGTACCTTGTTTTTTTGAAGGTAATTTGTTTTCATGAAACACTATATTTTATGTGAGTGTCACAGAAAATAAATTCCTTGAATCTAGATGATGAATTGAATATATTGTTAATTTGGCTTAACAAGAGTTTCCTTCAATGCCACTCCTACAACAATCTTATGGACTGTATGGCGTTGTACAATTTTTTTATTGATAGTTCATAATTGGATTATTTTTTGTCAAGAGTTTTATTTTAGATTAGACTTGTTTGACTTTAATTCATAATGTTTGTGCTTCAAAGAAGAATCCAAACCATCATGTTGGAGAGGGATTCTAGTACTGTTTATTCTACCACTAGTGATTTACACTACTTGGTCAACTGTAGAGTTGTAGAAATACTTCATATTTTTGGAAATACAATAGTGAGAGCAAGGAGAGACTCAAAATTTTATAAAAGGGTTGTTGTAAACCACATCTATGCTTTCCTATGAATAATATGAAAAGAAAACAATGGTATCTTCATTGTTCCACATGAAAGCCTTGTAAATATAGGGTAAGTTGTTGTATGTTTGAACACATCCCATATTTAACTTCTACACAATTATTTTAATTTTAGATAAGCCTTAAGGTTTACGTACATTATATGCGATCAGTAATTAAATATTGAGTTGTAAAAGATATGTATAGTAGAAGATGCCTTATGTTATGGCTTTATGTGAACGAGTCCAAAATCTAATATTCCAATCTAGGCATGCCAATACCCCGTCAAATTCATCCTTAACATGAAGGGTAGTATTATGAGGATTTAAATTTTTAATATATACTATCAACATATATACCAAATGCATGTTTTGAAATATCTCAAATGTTTGTTATTTAGTCTAACACGTTCACATTTCAACATATATATTGTAGCTTGTAACTATTCCGTGTAAGAGATATTTTGGTGTCTGTTGTGTACCACCAAAATTTCCTTTGAATATATTTTTTGTGTTGATTTCCTAGCCTTGATGCCAACATGGACAAATGCTTCTCCTAATTAAATCTATGTATGTGGATTTTGTCTTTGACAGGTTAAATATAGATGAATAAGTGTATCCCATATTCATAAACTGAGTAGTGTGTCCATGTTATTGGAACAATAGATATAGGGTATGTGAATTTTGCAAAATGGTATGCATATATTAGTGGGCCTTCATTCTCCACGTATTTGGATGTAGAAAATGACCTAAAATTTGTAGTTGGAAAATTAATTAGCAATAACTTATGGTAAAATAAACTCAAAATTTTTTGTTAGAAGAAAAAATAAATGGGACAATAGTCCACACAATAGTCATTTAAATAGTTTTTTCTTTATATATCATTGTGTTAACCAAATCTGCAAGTGTAGCATTCAATTTATAAGATTTTTAAATTATATAAAAAATTACATTTTATTTTTACACATTTATTATAATATATTATTTTATTATAATTATGATGGTGACTCAACTAGATAGTAGATTTATGGGTAGAAGAAATCTTCATAATTCCAAGCATGCAAAACCAAGCATGAGTGCCGAAAGTAGAAATTTAAAATTTCACCCAAGAAAAAAAATACTCCAATTAAGCGAACTTAGGTAGAGGATGCTCTCTATTTCCAATACATAAGATAAAAAGAAGAGATGATGCAAATGAAATATTGAGCTATTTGTTTATATACAACTGAAGTGAGGTATCTCTTCAAGAGGGGAAGACATCCCTTCAAGAAGGGGTTGTTGGAGAAAAAAAAAAGGGTGAAAATCCAAAAATGGTTTGGGTGTTGTATCTTTATTTATCTCCATAGAGCAGTTGTGGAAGGGTTCAAGGAATCTCTCTGATGAACTTTGAATTTATTCATAGTTAAGACATGGAATATTCTACTCATTAAATTAATTGAGAAATACTCTATATGTAGTTTTTTGATTAAGTCAAGAAGGGTTGCATTCTAGCTATTCTCTTGCATGGAACAATCATCATGATAAAATTTTACCACAAACCAAACATATTCTCCTCAAATATATCCATTGAATAACTCTCTAAACTTTGAAGCATGTGTCAGTTTTCATTTTTCTTAGTTTTACACTAAGGAATTTTATATCTATGGCATTAAAAATATTAGAATATAATCTAGGAACTCCTACTGCAATAATGTGTTTTCATTTTTGGTTTATCAAGGAACTGGACGATGTGCTTCCAAGCTACAACATAGTATGTATTCAAGATTCACATTGGCTGGAAAAATTCTCAAATCAAGGCAATTTGCTAGTGCAAGAAAAATCCTGTGAGCTAAGTAATTTTTTGGTTAATCCAATGAATCTAATATGGGTTTCAATCAACCTCATGTAAGGGCCAAATTGGAGCTACATTTTAAGTTTTAGTTGGCAGTAGAATACCTTCATCTAATTGTTGAGCATGTTTTGCAGATTTAGTTGGAAACATACTTCTTCATATATGTAAATTTTATGTATTTTATTTCTTGATTTCTTTGATGGTCATCATCATGCATGGCATGCATATCATGATTCTTATCAGGTAGATCTTCACCAATGGAAACAAGTTCATTTGTCACATAATTGTTGCTTTTTTAGCCCATGTTTTTCTAGAAAATGTTTCAAACACCCAAGTGTAAATTCTCATTTAAAGTATATCATAAGAAAATGCACTTCCCATTCTTTAAATGTATGTACAAATAAACACATGGAAACATCATCATATACTACACCGCCACGAAAAAATACATTTCTATATGCTAAAATGTATCATCTTAGAGAGGTTTCATTGTCTTTATTAAATTGTGGGGCTCCTATATTTGAGCGAGGGCATGCATAAGGAAAATCCATTAGACTAAAAATATTAAAAGCGACATGCAACCATACCAAAAAATACATCTATATTCCATCTAAAACATTGATATGAAATTTTAAAAAATATTACAAATGTACCTCCTTTCGGCATCAATGGAGTCACTTGGTGAGTCCTCAAATGCCTTAAATCCTATTGTATGTCTTCACCTCTAGATACAACATGTGACATCAAAATATCTTGGTACAATTCTTTTCTTCCTCCTATAGCCACTAGATCTTCAAATAAATTCCCTCATCAAACAATTTTAACTAATTTACTAAATCTTAGGAATTGGACACTATCTTCAACAACAATGACAATTTGTTACCTACAAAATCTAGACATCAAATATTACAAAGTGAGTTAACCAAGTTAAACTCTATGGGAACTGGGAAAGGTTTCCCATTAGAATAACAATGCTTCCTCAGTTTAGGCCAATTCTTTTCCAACATAAGGGAGGAATCCCCAGAAAAAATAGTTTTTTGTATTATTTAAATTTAAAAGTATGGTGGACTTTACAAAGACCAATGCCTATCCTTATGGGTGATGGAGTCAAAATCAAACATAAAAGGCTATGAATATGATAAATAAGACATAATTAAGCCATTCACTAATGTGGCATAATTAGTACAAAGGGGATATTTGATTGGGGATAGTGAGGTACTAGTGATGGCATTATTGCTTCTTAAGAGTTGGAAGAAGGGAGCTTGGAAACATGAAAAAAGAAAATAATAACTAGGAACCCTTAAATAATACGCACCATCACAACCATCAAAATTAACACCAAGTGATAACAGACAACCATGGATAAAAACGTAATAGCAAAAAATGGAACTCTTAAATAAAGTAGTGAAAGTAGTATAACCTTCTTATTGAACAAACAACCAACAATACATGAACTTTTGAATTTAATTTTGAAAGAAGGTCAAGAGGACCAAACAAGTTTCACTACTAAACTCATGGAAATTTCAAAAACCATAATCATCCACATAAATAATAGAGTGATGTAAAACATTTACTTAACCCCTCTTCCAATCCTCCTAAATATATTCAACTAAGCTTGGAGGGAACTCCCAATATTATAGCCATGAATTTGGAAAAGGTACCCTCTCCTCTATTTAGATCTTCCAAATCAAACCCTAATTCATAAAATAATATTTATTTTTTGAATTCCCTAATATTACTCAAGTGGAGCACTTCCTTTCGTCTTTTGAATGAATAAAATTAGTCCATATTTCCACTTGCTACCTTTTATCTCATAAAATCATTTTAAAGCGCGAATTTAATATTCATCAAATGGTTTGATTATGTCAACAATGACATGGTAGTTCGTCATGAAAAATTTCTTCTTGATATGAAGAAAAGGTCTTGAACAATATTTACACTTAGAAATGTAGTGCAAGAAAGAACTTGCACATGTTTCTAGAAAATCATAAATAAGACAATATAGAGAGGTATTGCTCACATTGAACAACTAAGAGAAAAATAAATTACAATAAATATGAACTTATAGGTTTTGAATAGGTTGAATGGAAATTGTATAAAGAATCAACACAGTGATATGGATATGTATGGCCATATGGGGGAATAAAACAATTGTACAACTTCCCCATTTCTTTTTTGTGCAACTCATATTCCCCATTTTGAGATGATTCTCATGACCATGTATTTTTTATTTCAGTAGCTTGTAGAGGTTTCCTTAATTTATGCAAATTTGATTTTGAAGAAGAAATTACTTATGTATTTGTAAAACTCTTTTATTATTCTGCTACTTAAAATTTCAATTATTGTGTGATTGATGCTATGATGTGAAAGTGATTTTCTACATCATATTAAATTTACAAATTTATCTATTTAACTAATATCTTATGGATAATAGTTGCTTAGGGTTTATTTTTTGTAATGTACCTAACCCTAAATACTTCAAGAGGTGAAATATGGCTTCAAATAAGTGAAAATGTGTTCTTACCCCCAAAAATTTCTACTTTAGGGGGAAACACACCTTCAAATGCATGGAACCTCTTCCCTTAGGGTTATTTATCACCCCTTATTACTTGTAAAATCCTTTAGCCACTTTCTTGAATAGGTTTTCCAACCTAAAGACTCAAGTGGGCCTTTGACCAAACCCATGTGTAATTTAGTGCTACATGGCATTATCTCAAGTTGTGTGTTCACCATGTAAAGATACCTTTTCGCTTAGATCCTCCATCCACATGGTATTAGGCCCTAGTTTTAACCTAGTAACAAGGATCTCCATTTATGACATAATAAAAGAGAATTTAATACATGTAACCATGCCTCCAATTACATGAAAAACATGCTTGAATGGATCCTCATCATGAAATAAATCTTTGTAATAACCTTCATGAAGCCAACTATACACCTTCTATATGCTTGTTCTTCCGTTGGATGATGAAGTGTTAGCAGGATAGATAGAACAAGATCCATGGCCTCTAAGTCTCTCCGTGCAACTTATAACTACCACTAGAATTTAAAGTTCTCATGATGTGTTTGCAAGATAAGAAATTCCATGAAAAATGGAGATTAAGATATGCATTTTTACGCAGTATTAGTCCATGTTAAATAGTATTATAATAGGTATTTAAGTAACACCCTACTTGATGGTTCAAATCATGCTTAGCAATATTAAATGATTTCACCTTCTCCTATCAAAAATATCTCACCAGAAAAATAATTGGTTACCATGAATTACTTATGAGTGAAGCACCAAGACTTTGCACTTGTAGCTCCACGTGGTAGTTTTTTAAGGAACTGCAAATCGAATCCAAACAAAAACTCCCTAGTTATAGAAATAGAGCATAAAAGTATCAAATTTCTATAAACAAAAACACCCTTCTCACTTTAACCTGATGGTAGTGGTATATCTCAAATAACATGGTTATTTATCCATGCAGGTATGTGACTATATTTTCGTTGAGCATATTGATTTTTTCCCCAATTTTGTTGAATTTTTCAAGGGTTAAAATTTTGGGTTTAACAGTCATAATAAGAAAAATTTGGTGCCAATGTCCCTAAACCAGAGGAAAGAAGAAAAATTTATAAGGAATCCCAACCATTTTTATAGACTATGTTACACCAATTTTTGTTCATCTAACCTGTTACTATTAGATGGACTAAAGTACACCATGTAAGACCAAGTTTACCATAGTAAAATTTATTTCACTATGAGAAATAATTTAACAACCCATAGTTTATTAAATTATTTCTGGTCTAAAAAGGAAACCCCATGAGGAGTAATTAAATAAATACTTTTTTTTTTAATTTTCCTCTAGGGATAATTAACCAAACCATTGTTTAATTTATATTCCTATTCATATTTAATCCAAAACATGAGAGTTAATTAGATAATTTATTATTTATCTTATTATTCTCTAGGAATAATTATTTAATAATATTCCTTGTTGAATTTGACTAAATCATTTTTAAATAATTGAATAAATGATTATTTATTTAATTATTCCTTAAAATCATCCTTGAAATAATAAATAAATAAATAAATCATTTACTTATTTATTATTTCGAAATAAAGGGACTTAACCAATTCTAAATTCCTTTTCCCTCCACCCAAAATATATTCCAAGTAATTTGGATCTAGATTTGGTTAATAATATTTTAATTATGCACCAATATCTAGACAAAATCAATATTTTGTTATAAATAGAAGGGTTTTTCCATTCATTCACTACCCTTTCGATCACCTTTTGATCTATATTTTTCGTCTGATTTCGATCCTCAATCATTGTCATATTTTTTCTACTTTTTCTTCTGGGCTCCTTTTGATTTGTATTTTGTATAGGTTTTCTGCACCATCAAGAGAGAGAGATCTTGGATCTGAAATGTGGAGGACATATAAGAAACCATCCCATTGAGGGGGAATGGTAACATATTTCTGTGTTCCCTTCCTAAGTGTAATAATACAAAAAATTCTTTATAAATTCTTGTCTTGCCTATTGGATGTATGGAGCAACTCTTGTCTATTTTCGTTATTTAATGTCTTTAACTGCATAGATATGCATTTTTATAGCATTTATTTTGATCACCTACTGCATATATAAGGACACTAACAACCACATTTGATGTTAGGGTTTTTTTTTATGCACAACTAAAGTGATCTTTTTTCATACGCTTGCGATTAGAATTCACTCTAACAACTGACGACTCCACAAGGGTTTTTAATTATGACCGTTGTTGTTTTTTAGATCCCTGCATGACCAGCTGCCTCAACCACTAGGGTTTTTCTTCAGCTTCCTATTTTTCATTCCTTGATGTTTTTTTTTTAACTTTTTTACCCTAAAACAGTAAAAATTCTAACTTTCATGTGTTTCTAGGCCATTTGCATAGGTAATAGGTATCATTCGTGATAGAGGCGGAAACCTTTTCTAAAACCTGCCGCCGAGATAGCCGGAAGTGGAGGTCGCAATTTTTAGCCCAAAACATGTGACATCAGCTCTAAGATAGTGGAAAATTGGCCAAAAACTACGACCTCAATAGAAATTAGGTCAGAATCACGACCTCAACTTTTTTTGTGGGATTTTTCTATTATTTTTTAGAGTTTCTCTAGGGCACTGTTCGGGGTTTTCTGACCTCTGTATTTACCTATCTTGGACCTGTACTTGCTTAGTTTTATTTGTAGAAGTAGGAAACAAGCCACTTAGGGCTTCAGTACGCTTCCATATTTTTAGGAGGAGTTTAGCTAAAGTAGGTCTTTTGAGATTTCAGTATTTTCAGCCATTTTTTCAGATCTGAACCTCTCTTTTCAAATGCATTTCAGATCAGTTATTTTTCCATCCAAAACACCTCTTTTCAGTTTTTTTTGGTCCTCCCTTTAGGGTCCCCTACATTTCCCTTCAGGTTGTAGCCTTTCGCCACCTATTTTTCAACATTTTTCCCTCTGGTTTCTTGTTGTTTTCTGCACCTCCTTTCATCATATGTGACATTTAGATACTTGTCCTTCTTGACCTTAGATATATTGGCCATATTTTGTTTTTTGGGTAGATTTCACCCACCCTTAGTTTATTTGTTGGGAAGCCCTTATTTTTGGGTTTAAATTTATGCATCTTTAGCTGTTTATTTTACTATCAGTTTTAGTTTTATTTACAGTTATACATCATATTTTATTTTTTTCTATATACATACATTTGGGCTTAATCAAAATTAACTCACTTATCACACACACACACCTAAAGTGAAGAGTGCCTGTTTTACATTGGGAGGCCAAGACTAAGACATTGTAACTAATTAATTAATGTTCACCTCCGTGCCCTTGTTTACCTCTCTTCCTTATTGGGTTCCGTGTATCCTTTCCATCATTGCAACCCCAAGGCATTCATCTTGGAGACTCCAAGGACTTCATCCTCAGATTCCGTTAGGAATACTTACTCCACCGTGTAGAGTCCGAGATAGTCCTCCACTAAGTCCCCATTCTGACTCTGACTTTGGTTCATCGGGTTCTCCTCTTGTTCCTATCCCCATTTACCCTCCACCTTTCACCTTCATCATGTATGGTGCAGGACCTACCACTAGTTGTGGCCCCAGCTATAGTACTAGAGTCACTACTATTGGAGCTGCAACAGGAACTGTCTCGGCTACTCCCTTGCTTCCTTATATGGCAGGGCTGAGCCTTCTAGAGTTCAGCCAGTTGATTAATGACCCTATACACCATGATCCAAGTTGGTCTGCCATGCCAGCCAAGATTCCTTCAGACATCACTAAGTTTGAAGGAAATGCTAGAGAGGATCCTACCAACCATGTTCGTTATTTCCACATGTGTTGTTCGTCCAACTCTATCACTGATGACTCTATCTGTATTCGGTTATTCCATCGTACAGTTACTGGAGAATCTTCCAAGTGGCATGCCCAGTAGGTCGTTGCCTCTCATGATACTTTTGTGACCCTTGCAAATGAATTTATGTCCTACTTCCAGCTTCCTGTTCGATGTGACACCGATACCTAACTTGTGACTACTTTCCATCAAAATTCCGCCTCCCGCCTACCTGACCATGTTCAAGAATGGCACATAAGGAAGAGCTTATGTTGAGCTCTATTTTTCAAAGACCATGTCTACATCGACTGGTTTCTCAGATCCTTTTTTCCCTCTATTGGTAAATATTTCATGTCTCACTTTCCTTAGACTGAGGAAGAAGCCCTCCAAGTTGCGTTGAAATATGACTTGATCAACGCGCAATATAGTTATGTTTGTACCATCTTACTTTTTTTCCCTAGACCTGGTTGTGCCAACACACCAGGGGCATCTCATGCCACCGAAAATATCGTTGGATTGCTTTCACATCTGTACACTCATCCTCCTATGGGTTATGCTTTCCCTCATGGAGGGGTCAGCTCCTCTAACACTTTTCCCCCTCCTAGCAGCATGTATCCACAACACGGCATGCCTCACACATTTCCCCAACTGCATCCTCCCATGCCAAGGCCTATTATTGCCCAACCTATTTACCCCAATTTTTCTCAACCTCCTTACTATCTGTATCCACAGCCAGGTGCTCCATCTCCTCCAACGCAAACACCTCATCGTCCCATGCCTTCTCAAGCTCTGCAAAAAAAACCACCCCCTCTCCCCAGGGTCAGGTCTATGCGTAGAATAGTCCAACTAAAACACCCACTTCCAAAAATAAGACGAAAGGAAACTAGAAGAAACCCGCCCCAGGTAATCAAGGAAACAATCCCCAAGGGAATACATCTAACACTACAACTTAGCAATAGGGAAATCAACCCAAGCATAACAAGCCTCTTCATACGAATAAGCCTTGATTTTCCCCTTTTAACTCAGATGCCTCAACTGTCGGAACCTCAAATGACATCTCGAGGATAGCAAGCCTCTGCTTCAGTTCCTCCTAATGTTACGCCTACTCAACATGCTATGTTTACCAATCCTTTCCCCTAGCAAGGATATGTGGCTTCCCAACCCCATGAATGTCAGGTGACTGCTCAACCTCCTTCATCTAATACCTCTAATTACTATATCCTTATGATGTAATCTGACCAAACCAATACTACCAATATCAACCTTCAGACTCGTGCGCACCAGTACACCAAGCCTCCCACTACGTCCGCAACCGAGCCTAAGTCCTCAAGTCCCACAAAGCCAATTTCACTGCCCAATTATCCTTTACAGATCCCTCAGCCTAAGGGAAGGGTACATACCAAGATCACCAAAGAACTGTTACACAAAAACGCTGCTTCCGGTAAAGCCACCCACACCTACAGTATAGTAGATGACTTGGCGCAACCCCCTACCACCATGTCAATGCTATAAGTCCTCTACTAACTGCCATGGGTGCCATGGATCCTTAAGACTATCATTTGATTATCTTTTATGTTGACAAGTCAGAGCATCCACCCCTACCTACATCCGTTGCCTTCCAAATAACTATGAAGATTCATAATGCTAATGTCTCCTGATGTATCATTGACGAGGGGGCATCCACCTACCTGATGTCCGCTTCTGTTTGGAAAAATATCAGATCGCCTGAGTTAGCCCCTCCCACTATCATTCTCTATGCATGGGATAGACACTCTTCCTAGTCCCTTGGCATGTTCTACAACTGTCCTATTACTCTTGCGAGAAAAATTGTTTGTGTTGACATTGAACTCGTTGATGCCCCCTTAGACTACAACATTCTATTGGGTCGTAGCTATACTTATGTGATGTCTATTGTCCCATTTGTGGTTCAACATAAGATGTTCTTTCCTTACAACGTAAATATCATCACTATAAATCAACTGACATATTACGAGCCGAAGTCTCAAACCTCTCTAGAGTTCATTATTTATTCAGTGACCAATAAACAAATAATCAAACCTCCAACCAGTGTCTCACCTGGAGTCTATAACTATTCCTTTTTTCTTGGTTCATTCCCTGGTCTCCCCCCTCTTATCCCTAACTATAGCTCGTCAAATGTTTTCATGACGCAATCGTCTTGGTCCGACCTCAAACAGTCCGGTTTGAATAGTCAGCAGCTTAGCCCTTTGCAACCTGCTCCTAGTACTTCAATTCAGCCTTCGAGACCTCCTCCTCAAGGCCCTTCATCTGTAGTTGGTGTCCTTGATCCTCTTTTTCCTCATAGCGTGGTTTCCCCTAGCCTTAACCATATGGGATCTATTCCTCCCGGCCATTACCCCTTCGGTCAGATACCATTTCTTGCTCCCCCTTATGTAGTATTTTTGGTACCTGTTATGGCTATCTTGACCCTTCCCAACATGACCCTATGGATCTCAGTCTAGTATATTGATCCCATAGCCAATACCCCACCTTGTCAGCTCAAAATTTACATAGATTTGACCCTGGTCCAATTGGTCTCTATGACCCCTCCCTTTGCTTCTCTACCTCAGACACCTCAATAGGAATCTACTACTATTGTGAAAGCCTCAGGTGATGGGGGAAAAGCCCGCAAAAAGGAACCTAAGGATAGGGCTACCCAGAAAACACTTACTCCTCCTAAGCCTCCAAAACATACACCTCTATGTTCTTTGAGTCATGTTTTCAGTCATGCTACCCACAATTTTCCCAAATTTCCTCATCTCAAACCCATGATCAATAAAGAATTTCTTGAGTCTGATATCCCATAATTCCATGTTACTTTACTAGCTTGAGGCAAGAAACTCAAGAATTTTCACACAAATAAACCTTGTGCTTTATGTGATTTCCATGGCCACTATACTGACCTCTGTCCCTGCCTCGATGATTTTTGCACCTCCTTGGAAGCAGTTCGCCAATTTGAGGCCGAGCACAATGAGTCCATTTCTCCCTTACTTTCAAGTTTTGATTTAGAGGAACTAGAGGACACATCCACTCCGATTCACATACCCCCTCACGATGTAGAGATGACAGAGTCTTCAGCCACTATCTTCTACCTCTCATCATGTACGAGATCCACGGTGGAAGACCCTCTAGGGCATCACCTTCTATTTCACCTAACCTCCCTTCAGTGATCATCTTGGGCTCAAAATCAGTAGATTCTTGATCTACTTGTTCTTATGTCACCCTCCATGATGATGCGCATGTGAACCTCACTTCTCATAATGATGAGTCAGGAAGCTTCATCGCGTCATGTGGTCATCCTTCCACCAGTCACCCCATCTTCTACTGTGATAAAGAAATTATGGAAGCATTTACCACCCCTGAATTTATCTATCCAGCCATAAAAAAAATCGCACCATCCGTGTCTATGGTGACTTTCGTATCTTGAGAAAAATCTGTCCCCAAGAAATTTACCCCACACCATCTAGTATTCAGTGTGTGGGGTGTATAAATTCTATCCATAGCATTCCTCCTAGCAGTGCTTGTTTTATTTCTGCCTTGCGTTCAGGTTGTCGGCATTGTTCGTCATCATCTCGTATGTTGTCTTCTGGCACCTTTCATATGGATCCCTCATCCACACCATATATTGGCTATGTTAATGGTGCAAGTCACTACTCTCAGAATCTAGCCTCAGTAGTGTGGGCCATTTTCACCACCTTGCATTCTCCTTTCCTTTCCAACAATGTTTGCATTGGTGCTGCCACCAATAACCAGGCCGAATATTATGCAGTGATAGGATTTTTAGCTGATGCCCTTGACTGTCACATCGTTCACCTTCATCTTCATTTATATTCTCTGTTTCTTGTCATACAATTGAATGGTGTTTATCATGTGCATAATCCTATCTTTTTTAGAAGATATTTACGAGTGAAGCTCTTAATGCGTCAATTTGAAACCATTACATTCAGTCATGTACCTAGAGCCCAGAATCACTATGTAGATAGAATTGCAAACAATATTCTATATTTAAATTTATCACGCGCATTTAACACAAGAAAATAAATATAAACCATAAAATTATGCATATCCATAATATGTGTCATCCAAATATACAATGTTTTGGAGTCCATTAACTCTGATACATATGACATGCCATAGCATGTTACAAAAAACCAAAATGTGGGGCACCTCATGCCCCTACATCTAATCACTATCTAGAGGGCCCTGCACTAATGGCTCAGCTCCTACAGGCCGTAGAACACACATGCCCTTTCCGGCCATCGCTATGTGCCGCATGACTCCTTGCCACTCTGAGCGTAGACCAACACATGGCTCTATGTATTGGTCATCAAGGTCCTACCAACAACGCTTAGAAACATCGGTCAACAACTTCTCACATCTACAATGAACATCCTCCAAGAGGGCCATTGCATCCTCATTTTGCGTTCCCACTCAATCTACTAGGTTCTGCAGCTCCTGTCACTGTAAGTCATCCCATATACTCGGTCGATTTCACTGGTGCTATATCTGCATACAAAAAGTAAATGATTCAGTACCATATACAATATTATGAAACTTTAAAATGCACCATATAATATAAGCTACATTTCAGTTACTATCTAGCCCCCATGTTCGACCTAGCAGAAGTGAGAAGTTTGGGTCCCCATGATACTTCGTCCCACTATTGGGATAGTCGTCTATGTATAATGAAAAATGATCCCAATTCATAAAAAACTCGGGTTGAAACACCCGTTTGTCTATCCCACCTCCTCCTCTACACAATAGCTTCCCCCAATGGCACATCCTGTGCTCTCGCGGGCCCTCATCCTAGATCTATATATAGGGACGAAGTGTAGGGATCTTCTCAAAGAAGAGTGAGTAAAGTGTTGTACCATATGCAGAGTCATAATTCAATTGCCTCTTGCACATCAAAAAATTTAGTTTCAATGACGACAACATTATCTGGGCAACCCATATTAGGTCCCACTCAATAAACCCTCAAACAAAATCATCTTCCTTTCAGTGATGTGGTGGAGTGCCTGGTTTTCAAGGATCTGCAATACTGCTACAACCATATCAAAAGTCTGTAGCCTCTCTAAATCTCCGATCGGTATCTATGTGCCTTTCACATGGACACCCAGTCGACAATGGCACTGTACAAATTCCATAATGATTTTCCCTCACGGTAACACTCATTGTGTGTTTCCCATCATCCCCAGTGGCAAGAGACCGGTCGGGAAATATATGTCCTGAACTGTTATCTAGATCTGGTGCCCCTGCACTATAAATATCTGATGATATGAGTTGCAATAGCTGACTATCTAGGCTAGCAAGGGCTATCCTTCCCCCATAAATGGGTTCTAAACAAATTTTAGGACCCCAAACCTAGATAATGGAGCGTGAAGTACATGATCCCCTCTAATCTCAGATTGTAATGCATCCAAGTTTCTCTCTCTCCAGTTGATCCTCAACTCTACCATAGCTGAACAAAACCATCATGTTTATTAGCATACAAAAAGGAAAGACGACATCATAACCATTAAATCCCAACTCTTAGCCAAAAAAAGCACTAAAGCCCCTTTCTCTGGCAGGTCTCACGTTTCAGGCCATTTTCAGGGACAAGTCGTAGTTTTTTTCCTAGTACCTGCTACCTAGTTCATAGAAAAGATCCCAAAAAGTGCGACCCGACCATGAGGAAGAGCATAGGTATGCTCCTGGGCTCTGGGTGCCTAATATCAAACTTTAATCCACTGAATTAAAAAAGTGTGGTTAGGCCTCTTACCTACAACTAACGAATCTTGATTCCAACAATCGGTTTTCCTGCTATGATCACCACAAGATTTAGGTCCTTTTATCCTCTCTAAATTCACCACAGCTACACTTGAGAATGAATAAAATTGGAGGGAAATTTCCTTATTAAAAGAAAAACCCCAAATTTCTCTTTCTCCAATTATGACCAAACCATAGCTCAGTTTGATGAACCATCAATGCCGTTGGAAAGCTCTCACTGAGTACTAAAATGGGTATCCTTTCATTTTTGGTGATTTGATACTTCACCTAGAAGCCTTTCTTCCAAGAAGGGTGATGCAGGGGCATTAGAAACTAGCCAGCAATGTAGGAGGTTTTGTCCGCATGTTGTGGCTAGGAGGGTTCGAAAACATTTGAATTGTAATAGCTAGGTGTCAATACCTCAGCTAACTGTTTCATTTAGATTAGTTGGAGTTGTAGAAGTCGAATGGTTAGTCCATATGTCATGTTTTTAGTTTTTGAATAATTGTAATTAGGCTCCTGAATTACCATAACGGTCCTCACAGAGGAACCGAAAGGACATATGTTGATGTATATAAATGTAATCCCTCGGATGTATTGGGGAGAGAAAAAGGAGAGGAGTTTCTGAAATAAAGCCTTTGTGTTAACAATTGTTTCCATTTAAACCATTTCTGTGGTCGTTGGCCATTGTATTTCCTCAAACTGTTAATTGTGAAGAAATTGTTTAATTGTGAGACGGTTGTACGCTGGTTCCGTGTGGAATCGTTGAATGTGGGAGTTGTATAAGTCCGCATTTCTCTGTCTATTTCCTTGTAATTGTTTGGATAAACCCTATGAAGAAATCCCATGCGTAGGCAACGTCTGGTAATAATGGTGAATCCCGTTTTACAAAGAGATGAACTCGTTTATTGTTAATTGAAGTTCGGAACCCTGACTTGAGTTAATGAATTAAAGGGAGAGTGTAACCGACTTAACCGTGGGTTGATCACTGTACCGAAACCACGAATGGATTTCAAAGGCGGATTTCCCATATCACACCGCTTTTGGTGAATAAGTGGTATTTCCTGGTTGGGGAGCGATTCTATAGAGTGTTCGACGCATGGCAAAGTGGACCCCTGGAAAACCATCGTTTAAACCGCGCCATCGCACGTTATCATTCATACCAGGACGCCGAGTGATATTTTCGTGTGCTGTTGATTTGGGAAGGGGCCATCGAACAGTGATCGCACGCTGGACTTGCCCAAAGTTTAATAAAAGAGCCCGGATCATATCGACAACGATCGACGGTGTAGATTCATTGCAGGAGGGGATGAGCTAGGGATTGCCGCCGTACTCCGGAAGCCTCCACAGTGACGTCATGGGACATTGACCATAGAGGTGGGGTCCAGGGCCAAAGGTTTATTATAATACATTTATTTAAAAAGGCATAGAGTATCAATATAAAGTTTCGAAGATTTAACATTTGTTATAATCATGGTGGTATAATATAAAGCCAAGAGATTTATTTAACTTTTCAAAGGTGGTCGACGATATTTATTTATCAAATTCCTCGAATTTGATAAATAACACCCAAAGCAAAGAAGAGGAAGTAGACCACATGGAGTAGAGAATGAGGTTCCAAAGGGAAGTGCTGACAGAGCCACGTCTACAGTTAACCACCTCTCCTTAGGGGTCCAAATTTCAGTTTTTTTGCGTCATTTGTCATATCGGAGCCAGGTTTCCAAGTTGTTCTTGTAGGAAGCTGACATGGCAATCCGAGTTGGTACAGGTGTTGGCAGAAGGAGACCTGTTGCCAACGCAGAGGTGTTGGGGATGTTGCAGAGGGTCGAGGCCAGAATGGATGCCATGGAGCGAAGACAGCCTAGAGATCCTGAAGACATCAGTGAACCTGAAACAGAAGAAGCTGAAGAAAATGTTGAGATTCCTCCTGACTTGAGGCTCCTCAGAACTGTTATGGGGTCTATAGTTAAGCCCAGAATTGAAGTGTCGAGTTACGTAGGGGGACTGAATCCAGAATAATTAGTAGACTAGATTAATGAGTTGAACAAGTGCTTCGATTATGAATAAATAAGTGAAGATAAAAGGGTCAAGTTTGCAGTGGCAAAGCTGAAAGGACATGCTGCACTTTGGTGGGATGGAGTGCAGGAAGAAAGGAGGAGAGTTGGCAAGCAACCTATCAAGAGCTGGACCAGAATGATGGCTAAATTAAAAGGTAAATTCTTGCCTGTTGATTATCATCTGACACTGTATAAGCAAATGCAGAACTTGAGATAGAGGTTGCTGACAGTAAAAGAATACACAAAGGAATTCTATAGAGTAAGCATAAGGGCTGGGAAATTTTAAGACACACTAGAAAAGACTGCCAGATATGTAAATGGTCTCAAGATGGAGATCCAAGATGAGATTGGTCTTCTGTCTCCTAAGATAGTGGAAGAGGCCTACCAGATGGCCTTGAAAGCAGAGGAGAAACTCCTGAGGAAACAGTTTGCCAAGAAGAGAGGTACTTTCCATGGGAAGGGAAGTCAGGGTGGTAGAGGGAAGCCTACTACACCTAGAGATGGAGCTAACAGTAGCTCACCTCATAATGCATCTATAGAGGATGATGCAAGGGGCAGAAGGGGTTCTTACAGAGGAAAAGGAAGGGGAAGCAGAGACAGAGGTAGAGGTAGAGAGTTGAGGTGTTATAGATGTCAACAAGTGGGACATAAGCACTATGAGTGTCCAGAGAATGTGGGTGTTGGTCCAAGAAATGTTGTTGTTGCCCAGGCTGGAGAAGAGGCTGAAGTTGAAGAAGAAATTCTTCCAGAGAGGGGAGAATCCTTGGTGGTAAATAAGGTCCTCTTGAAACAAGCTAAAGAGGTCACTGAGCCTGCACAAAGGAAGACTTTGTTTAGGAGCATATGAAAAGTCCAAGGGAAATGTTGTCAGCTAGTCATTGATAGTGGCAACACAGACAATCTGGTTTCCACTAAGGCAATAGAAAAATTAAAGTTGAATACAACAGAGCACCCAACTCTCTACAGGGTGTCCTGGCTGCATAAAGGGCACCAGCTGGTTGTAAAGGAGCAGTGTGAGATAGAGCTACAAATGGGGAAATATAAATATAACGTCCTGTGTGATGTAATGCACATGGATGTGTGTCATATACTGTTGGGTAGACCTTGGCAGTTTGACAGAGCAACAGTGCATGATGGCAAGAAGAACACTTACAAATTCTTCAAGGATGGGGTACATCATACATTGATATCCATGGAAGAAGGAGAGCCATCCAGTAGAGTGATTGATCCTAAAACCTTGTTGCTGAGCGGGAAGGAATATCTGCAACAGATAAAAGAAGAAGAAGAAGAAGAGGTAAGTTTTGCTTTATTTTGCAAACCTAAGGTAGTTCTTACTTCTACAAAGTTTTCTGATTTGCCAGTAGAAATCCAAGAGATGTTAGACAATTATTGTGACATTATTGTGGATGACTTACCTGATGAGCTGCCACCTGTGAGAAAGATTAGCCATCAGATAGATTTTATCCCTGGTTCAAATCTGCCAAATAAGGCAGCCTACAGAATGACTCCCAAGGAAAATGAGGAAATCAGGAGACAAGTACAGGAATTGGTGGATTGATCAGAGAAAGTTTGAGTCCATGTGCAGTAGTAGCAGTATTAAGCCCAAAGAAAGATGGAGGCTGGAGGATGTGTACTGATTCCAGAGCAATCAATAGGATCACAATCAGGTATAGATTCCCTTTGCCCAGAATTGAGGATTTAATGGATTGTTTGAGTGGTGCTAGATATTTCTCAAAGATAGATTTAAAGAGTGGATACCATCAGATTAGAATAAGAGAGGGTGATGAGTGGAAAACTGCCTTTAAAAAAAATGAAGGATTGTATGAATGGATGGTAATGCCTTTTGGGTTGTCAAATGCACCTAGTACTTTCATGAGACTTATGAATGAAGTATTGAAAGAATTCATTGGTAAATTTGTGATAGTGTATCTGGATGATATATTAATTTTCAGTAGAACTAAAGAAGAACATTTAAGGCATCTTAATCATGTCCTGAAAAAGCTACACGAAGAGAAACTACTGATAAATTTGAAGAAATGCTCATTCATAAAAGAAGAGTTGGTGTATTTGGGTTTTGTTGTTTCTGCAGAAGGATTGAAGATGGACCCAGAAAAGGTTAAGGAAATTGTGGAGTGGCCTTCACCCAAGAATGTTTTTGGGGTAAGAATTTTCCATGGAATTGCCAATTTTTATAGGAAGTTTATAAGAAACTTCAGTAAGATTAATGCACCCATCATTGAGACAATAAAGAAGAGCAAACAGCCATTTAAGTGGACTATTGAAGCAGAAAGAAAATTTAAAGTTTTGAAGCAGAAGATAACGGAGAAACCTGTTTTGATCCTGCCTGATTTCATTAAACCATTCCAAGTAAAGTGTGATGCCGGTGGAGAGGCCATTGGAGCTGTGCTGAGTCGGGATGATAGGCCTGTGGCATATTTCAGTGAAAAGCTAAATGACACCAGGAAAAAGTATTCCTCTTATGAGAAGGAATTCTATGCAATTGTTCAGGCACTGAAGAAGTGGAGACACTACTTGATGTCCAGGGAATTTGTATTGTATTCTGAAAATCATGCTTTGCAGTATATTGTACAACAGCCCAAGTTGAAGCATAAGTATGCCAAATGGGTTGAGTATCTCCAGGGTTTTAATTTTGTTTTGAAACACATAAGTGGTCAAGAAAATAAGGTAGCTGATGCTTTGAGTAGGAGGCACATGCTTGTTCAAGAAACTAATTTTGAAGTTGTAGGATTTGGTTTTCTCAAAGAATTATATAAAACAGATCCAGATTTTAAGGAAGCATTTGAGGCATGTAGTAACCCTATTTTAATAGATAGAAGCCAATGGCTGGATTATTTCTTGTAGGAGGACTTGTTATTCAGAAGAAGCCAATTGTGTGTACCAAGATGTTCCATGAGGGAAAATTTGATCAAAGAGAAGCATAGTGGTGGACTTGCTGGACACTTTGGTACTAATAAGACTTATGAGCAGCTGAGCCACTTCTATTACTAGCCCAAGATGAGAGCAGAAGTGGACAAGTTTGTGAAGAGTTGCAAAATCTGTCAATATACTAAAGGAAGGAGCGAGAATGCAGGATTGTACACTCCCTTGCCTATTCCAGATAGGCCTTGGGACATGGTGAGTATGGATTTTGTTCTAGGATTGCCCAAGACTCAGAGAGGGAATGATGCAGTATTTGTTGTGGTGGACAGATTCTCCAAAATGGCACATTTTATTCCATGCTATAAAACTAGTGATGCCACCCATGTTGCTAACTTGTTTTTCAAAGAAGTTGTTAGATTTCATGGGTTACCCAAGAGTATTGTTTCAGACAGAGACACCAGATTTGTGGGTCACTTTTGGAGGACATTGTGGAAGAAACTTGGTACCAAACTGAGTTTCAGCTCAGCTTATCATCCCCAGACTGATGGAAAAACTGAGGTAGTGAATAGGAGTCTGGAAAATCTATTGAGAATTCTTGCAGGAGAGCATCCCAAGCAGTGGGATCATATTTTTCCCCAGGTAGAATATGCATATAATGACTCACCAAAAAGGAGCACATGGAAGAGCCCATTCCATGTTTTTTATGGAATGCACCCCAGGGGAATATCAGAATTAAGAAATTTGGGAAAGGCAGAGCTAAGGAGTGCAGATGGTGAGGAATTTTCTTCAGAGATCCAGGCCATACATGAACAAGTGAAACAGCTACTACAAGGCAGCAGCATCAAATATAAAAGCAGAGAAAACTTGAGCAGAATAGAAGTTCATTTCGAAGTAGGAGATCTGGTTTTGGCACATCTAAGAAAAGAGAGATTCCCAAAGAAGCAGTATAACAAGTTGAAGTTCAAAAAGATTGGGCCATGCAAGATGCTCATAAAGTTTTCTGAAAATGCTTATGAGATTGAATTACCTCCTGATGTTGGAATATCTCCTATTTTTAATGTTGCAGATTTATACAAGTATGAGGATGATGGTGTAGAAGAAAGATCAACAAATAATGAACAGATTGAGTGGAAGGAACAACTACCTCCAGCACATTCGTTACACCAGAGAAGGTATTGGATAAAAGACCATTCAGGAAGATCAGAGGACAAGAGTACTTTCAGTACTTGATCAAATGGAAGGACAAGCCAGAGGAAGATGCCACTTGGATGACTAAAGGAATGTTGCAGAAGATAGGCAGATCAGTGGAAGAGCTCATGGATAGGAGCCCATGAAGAAAATTTCCCTCGGGAGTCTAATGCAGGGGCATTAGACACTAGCCAGAAATGTAGGAGGTTTTTTCCACATGTTGTGGCTAGGAGGGTTCAAAAAAATTTGAATTGTAACAGCTAGGTCTCAATACCTCAGCTGACTGTTTCATTTAGATTAGTTGGAGTTGTAGAATTCGAATGGTTAGTCCATCTGTCATGTTTTTAGTTTTCGAATAATTGTATTTATGCTCTTGAATTACCATAACGGTCCTCACAGAGGAACCGAAAGGACATATGTTGATGTATATAAATGTAATCCCTCAGATGTATTGGGGAGAGAAAAAGGAGAGGAGTTTCTGAAATAAAGCCTCTGTGTTAACAATTGTTTCCAGTTAAACCATTTCTGTGCTCGTTGGCATTGTATTTCCTCGAACTGTTACTTGTGAAGAAATTGTTTAATTGTGAGACGGTTGTACACTAGTTCCATGTGGAATCATTGAATGTGGGAGTTGTATAAGTCTGCATTTCTCTGTCTATTTCCTTGTAATTGTTTGGATAAACCTTGTGAAGAAATCCCTTGCGTAGGCGAGGTCTGGCAATAATGGTGAATCTCGTTTTACAAAGAGATGAACTCGTTTATTGTTAATTGAAGTTCGAAACCCTGACCTGAGGTAATGAATTAAAGGGAGAGCGTAACCGACTTAACCGTGGGTTGATCACTGTATCGAAACCACGAATGGATTTCAAAGGCAGATTGCCCATATCGCACCGCTTTTGGTGAATAAGTGGTATTTCCTGGTTGGGGAGCGATTCCATAGAGTGTTCGACGCGTGGCAAAGTGGACCCCTGGAAAACCACCGTTTAAACCGTGCCATCGCACGTTATCGTTCATACTAGGATGCCGAGCGATATTTTTGTGTGCTGTTGATTTGGGAACGGGCCATCAAACGGTGATCACATGCTGAACTTTCCTGAAGTTTAATAAAAGAGCCCAGATCATATCGACAACGATCGACGGTGTGATTCATTGCGGGAGGGGACGAGCCAGGTATTGCCGCTGTACTCTGGAAGCCTCCGCAGTGACGTCATGGGACATTGACCGTAGAGGTGGGGTCCAGGGCTAAAGGTTTATTATAAGCCATTTATTTAAAACGGCGTAGAGTATCAATATAAAGTTTCAAAGATTTAACAGTTATTATAAGCTTGGTGGTATAATATAAAGCCGAGAGATTTATTTAACTTTTCAAAGGTGGTCGACGATATTTATTTATCAAATTCCTCGAATTTGATAAATAACACCCAAAGAAAAGAAGAGGAAGTAGACCACGTGAAGTAGAGAACGAGGTTCCAAAGGGAAGTGCTGACAGAGCCAGGTCTACAGTTAACCACCTCTCCCTAGGGGTCTGAATTTCAGTTCACCTCTCCCTAGGGGTCTGAATTTCAGTTTTGTTGCATCAAAGGGTCACTTCGCCGCTTCTCAAAATCGAATTTCTTCACTTGCGAAACTTGCACTTGGGGCACCACCTTTCCTTCATACGTGTTGATGCTCTCATCTATTTTCATCATGAGTAGCCATCTTTTACTCATGTTTTTATGGTCTCCACCAGACCTATTCTGTGTGGAAGCATCATCGAGTTACCCTTGTTTAGAGCATCCGAGTTGATTCATCATCGCATCCATGGAGTCTATCCCAAGTTCCTTTTGTCTCCCGTCATAGTATTCCATCCTTTATTACTTTTTACCTCTCTCATGTCACACATTTTGGCATTCAGTCATGCTATCCCCTATCCCCTTGGGAGTCAAGTCAGTAGTTTCCAGGTCATTCATGCCCTTTATGCTTTAACAAGGGAAGTCATCAACCTGCTACTCAGTACCACCCATTCCACCATCATCCCTGGTGTCAATATATTAGTCACTCTACTATTATACCTCATGCCTTAGTTGAAGATTCCTTATTTCCTCACCTATAGCAGACCTCCTTTTTTCGACATCAAACTATTCATTCTAGAAGATAGGTCTAGAGGATGACGTACCTTGGTTCCAGCTTCCACTCTTGTTCGGTGCCTCAGAGCAGAAAAAGGGACCCTTTGTTTCCCTTTGACTTAATTGTTTCTTATTTCTAGCTCCTTATGGCATGATCGAGATATGTATACTTGATGGTTTAGTGATGCAACAGATTTCACCAATGATTCATGGGTGTGTGTGAGAAGTTTCAGACCTCATGAGGTGGTTTCCCTTCAGGTAGGCCTCCACATACCTGGATTACCTCTTTAATACAACCTTAGATATAGCTCTATAGATTTGATGGTTCTGACCTTAGTCTCTTGCAATGCCTTTTTAGTTTTCATGTATCATTCAAATTTTTAGAGCCCTTTCCTGTTCTACAGGGCCTCTTTGGTTGTTATTATATTTCATTTACTAAGATATTATTGTATAATTCATGGATGTTGTCCCAGGAATAGTATGTATGTGGGATCCATTATTTTTTTATCTAGTCCATGTTTATGCCAGCATGTACTATATATCTTAGTTCCATGTTTACTGGGGGCACCATTATTCTTTGTACTTTATCATCTCGGCGGGCATAGGTATGCCTCCCCTGCATCATTGAGAATGGGTACTCACTCATAAAAGAGAGTTTTCACACCTGTAAGTCTCACCTCCTTAGATCTTGTCCTCTCCCACTTTAGTTTGTGTTATATTTCTCTCTCTCTGACTCCCCTTTTGTGTCTAGTGATTGTGTTCCTACAAATTACTTTGGTCATATGATTAGCTCCTAATGCTCGCATATTGGGGGGAAATCTGTCACACCATTTTTTTATCATTAACCTGTTATTATTAGATGGACTAAGGTACACCATCTAAGACCAATTTTACCATAGAAAAATTTCTTTCACTATGAGAAATAATTTAACAACCCATATTTTATTAAATTATTTCTCATTTGAATAGGAAACCCCATGAGGAATAATTAAACAAATCCTTATTTATTTTATTTTCCTCTAGGGATGATTAACTAAACCACTGGTTAATTAAAATTCCTGGTCATATTTAACTTGAAACAATAGTGTTAATTAGATAAATTATTATTTATCTTATTATTATAAAGGAATAATTATTTAAATCATTATTTAATAATAATCCTTGTTGAATTTGACTAAATAATTTTTAAATAATTAAATAAATCATTATTTATTTAATTATTCCTTAACCTCATCCTTGAAATAATAAATAAATCACTTATTTATTTATTATTTTTGAATAAATGGATTTAACCAATTCTAAATTCCTTTTCCCTCCACCAAAAATAATAAAATATTCCAAGTAAGTTGGATCTAGATTTGGTTAATAATAATATTTTAACTATGCACCAATATCTAGACTAACTCAATATTTTGTTATAAATAGAAGGATTTTTCCATTCATTCACTACACTTTTGATCACCTTTTGTTCTATACTTTTGGCCTGACTTTGATCCTCCATCATTGTCATATTTTTTCTAATTTTTCTTGTGAGCTCCCTTTTTGTTCTATTTTGTCTGGGTTTTCTGCACCATCAAGAGAGAGAGAGATATTGGATATGAAGCACTAAGGACATACAATAACCCATCCCATTGAGTGGGACTGGTAACATCTTTCTATGTTCCTGTCCCAGGTGTCATAATACAAAAAATTCTTTATAAATTCTTTTCTTGCCTATTGGATGTATGGAGCAACTCTTGTTTATTTTCGCTATTTAATGTATTTAACTACATAGATCTAGATTTTTGTAGCATTTATTCTGATCACCTAATGCATATCTAAGGAAATTGACAGCCACATTTGATGTTAGGGTTGTTTTTTATGCACAACTAAAGTGATATTTTTTCGTATGCTTGTGATTAGAATTCACTCTAACAAACTATTCAAATATTTTAGTGGAATACGCCCTTTAATGCAATGTATGTTTACAATTCTAATAAAAGAAATTGAAGTTCCCTTTCAATATGTTAGGAAATTTCATCATGTTATAGGTGCATTCAGGAAATATTACCTATATTTAAATCCACTCACTTCTAGTTCAGAAGAGGTGGGGCTTCGCTAGATTAATATAATTCTCATTTCTATAGAAAAATATTGTTTTCATGTAGTCAAAATATTCCAACTTCCTTTCCTAACTCATATCACTCCCTATACAACACAACTATGCCAAACCTTATTTCCTTTAAAAATTTCAAACTCATTAGTAATAGATCCATTAGACATTTTAGCAAGAATATTGTATTGTAATGGTAACTTACAATACTTTTAGTAAGATAAAATAGTATTAGAAATGTCCACGGGTAATCAAAGTATTAGGTAAATGAGAATTAAAATTACAACAAGTATCCCATGGGGCATATAAAAATTAGTAAGTGGATGCATTGCTAAGGCATATCTTGCATAATGATCACTATTTCATAACCCCGTGACTGTCCCACCTGCCCAACTCTTAACTATGGGTTATAGTGATGGAGGAGGAATCAACATCGTGTCATACCAAACCCGCCTAGTTGCCAATTCCTCTAGTCACCAAACAAAATTAAAGAACAAAAATAAAAAAACTAATGAAGTAGTAGAGAAGATAGAAGGAACATCTACTACCCCAAATGTCATGTGTAACAATTTCATTCTAAAAAGGAAAATAAAAAAAATAAAAAATAAAAACCATGATCAATATGAAGATGTCAATGTAATGACTGATAATGTTTTAGAAAGAAAGAAAAATAAAAATACCTACTTATCATTATAGATGAATTGGAAGAGGAGAAAAAATTCCTTTGTTTCCCTCTTAATAATTGTGAAGATGCCAAAAAAATTCCTGATGACGTCGTCAGAAAAATATTAATGAGAAAAATATCATAGATGGCTAATCCCGACAGGAAAGGAAAAAAAATTAATGAATTTATACTTAAAATCAGCAAGAATCTAGAAATAAAATTTTGAGTGGGAGATTAGATTTGGTTAGTTAATCCATGCTCAAAGCTTACACACTCATCCATGGACTTGTGGAAGCAGGTCCTCTAGCCATTGAAAGGACAATATGTGCACAGAGTCCTTGATTGGTCGTGCATCAAGGCTAGTGAGTCTGCATGTAAGTTACTGCAAGGAGCTAATATAGGCAAGGAATATGCAATCCACCTAATAATGTTGGTCCTGCATAAGCCTTATAAGGCATATTGAGGTTCAAATTGTAATAATGGGATTACATGTAAGAATTGTGAAACTATTGGCGAACTTGGCTCTGTGTGTTTAGAACTAGGGTGCCTGATGAGAAAAAATGTGCCAAATAAGCATGGAATAAGATTAGAGCCTTGAATTTTGTTAGCTTAAAATTAAGAAAATGAGCAAAAGAATTAATAGTGTGTGTATTTGGGTAAAAAATACAATAGAGCATTTTATTTTCTAAATCATAGCTAATAAATAATAGATAAAGAAGGACTTGAACCAACTTAGACCTTACCAAAATCATCATAATTTTCGAATTGTTTACAACAAAAAATAAAACATTCGTATTCATGTGAGCCAACCTAACTCTAACCAAAGTCGTAAGAGCGAAATTTACCAACATTGGTATTTTTTTGAATGGATTTTGTTAGCTGTGATTATATTGCTTGCATTGTTAAACATAAAATTGTTTCCACTTTGAAAAGAAAACATTGAAACCCATCCAGAACAAAAGTAGTACATGGTGATACAATGGTAGCTAATTGCAACACAACGGTAGCACGTCGGCCAAATATTTAGTTCCAAAATATTATCTTATTCATTGCCTTAATGACTATTACAAGATCTATCAATGTTTTTGGAATGTAGGTCTCATTTGTATATACACTCAAAATAGGGATTCTTAGGTTACGTATTTTGGATTTATGAATTTTCCAAGCATGATATCAACAAGATGTCTTACTACATTAATGGTACTAACATCTATATTATTCCTCATTAGCCCTTCCCTTACATACACGTTTCCCTGATCAGTCTGTTGTAGATTGGTATCCCCTTGATTTTGTGAAGAAGAGGTCTCCTTACACAAATATTTTTTTATCTAATATAGACATGTTAATGATTTTGTCGTGATGCTTTCTTTCCAACCTCTATGGAAATGGTGGAATAGGAGATACTAACTTTGTTGCATGTTTCTTTTTCTCAATCTCTTTCTCCTTCCGACGTTTAGATATATCTTGTTACACATGACTTTAATAGTGTTCAATGATTACTAGAGGTGGAGGATTATAGGTTTCCTTCCTTGAATAAAGGTGCATATCATTGATCGAAAGAGAATTTAGAATGTATGTCTTAAAATCAGATGGTTCACTATTGTACGCAAGTTGGTACTATTTATTATTTGGATTATGTTAAGTTTGATCCTGCATTGTTTGTGCTCTTAGTGGCTATTGGGCAGGTTTTTGACGAAGCATAGAGGAGCAAGAATTAAAAAAAAAAATACAAAAGTTGAGGTCTCCAACTTGATGGAAATGAACCATAGAATTGAGTTGTGGGGTCAAACTGAAATGAAGTTCCCTAATCTTGCTATGTTTGAGGATCTTTGCATTGAAAAGAGAGCTATTTTGGAAGTGGGACTTATCCAATAGGAATCCATTCAAATTACTGGAAATGATTTCATATAGGGGCAGAATATGTCTGCTTGCCAGACTATTTCGAAGGTATGGAGTGTCATGACCATCCATCATTCATATAGAACAAGGTTTCTATGATATCCTTTGGAACTCCCCCCATCAAAAATTCTTAAATGAGGCATTTTTTAGTTACACTTTGATAAGTAAATATTCCACAAATTGAAAGATTGTCCACAGGACATTCATTTTTCTCATGATTCTTCTTACATATTGGGAAGAAAATGAATAAGGATCTTTCAACTTCCTCTCCTGATTGGTTGAGTAGCATTTCTTCCTCTCTTTTCATCTTTCATTTCATTCTATCCATTTTCCTTGTAAGGGAATGAATAATATCAATCTTCATTTCCTCCAACATAGTACCTGACTCACATCTACTGATTGTTGGTGTGGAAGGCTTGAGTATTTGAGGATGAGGACTCCTTATGCTCTTACCATTCTTGCATAAAACTCAATACATGTAGCATACACTAATACTAAATAAAAACCATATATATATTTATATTGTTGGATTCTTTTCAGAAATGAACACAATTTATTTAGTGTATCTATGGTATCAGACCTACAATATTTTCTGGATAAATTTGGTTCTCTAACTTCGGGACATATGCATTTAGGGGAAGTTTATTTAATGTGTTTTCTAATGTGGGGATCATTAGTGTGTGACCCTCTTGCAAAGAATATGTTCCCACTTGATAGTACACCCACTTCTAGAACTGATGAATTGATTAAGCAACCTTTTTTAGAGCATTATGTAATAGTCTACACAGATCTTCTCTATAGATATGTACTATGTTAATTTCTGCAGTGTATTATTTTATGTTTTAATAAGATTAAGCCTTGCACTATTTATGATGTACTACCCACTATATTTTTTCAAAGGATTTTAAACATATTTATGAAGAAACCACTAGATCTAGGGTAAATTTGGTTGTTAGTAAGTATGACGTATGCCATCTGCTTGCTTTGAATTTGAAAGAAGTAGTGCCTTGCAAGCACGAAATTCTAATTAATTATTTCAAATAGACAAGTACTTGTTCAAAATTCATGTCTCTAATGTTTGGTGTTGCTATTACAAGAAATGGTAAGAAGGAAATTACTGAGAGGTGCAGTGGAGAGAACATTGACAGAGTTATAACAATTGAAGTATAATGGATTCCAAATAGAACATAGTGAATAAGATCAAAATATGCATGTTCCTGATAAATATTTGGATTCTCATAACATATAGCAATTAAAAATGATCATCATGAGTTATTTTGTTAAGTGTGATCTTTATGAATGCAAATATTGAAAGGGTTTCTAATGGTTATGGTTACTTGGAAAGAATATATTTATGTATATCCTTTTATATGATAAATATTCTCACATATATGGATTTTGGTAGTGTTTATCCTCTTCACTTTTCTAGACACTAATAACAAGCCTGTTCATTCTTTAAGATTTTTCTATTGGGTGGTAGCTTATATGTAAATATTGACTAATATTTTCTTGTGTCAAAATAATAGAGTTTGAATGACTTTGGTACATAGTAGGTAGGTCCTAAATGTTTTTCATGGTATCAGTATGGGCTAGAATATGACATAAGATTCCACTAATTTGTTATTCTCCATTTATTTCAATATGATGAAGAGACAAAGAAAAATATTTTGATAGGTATCCCCACGAGTTATAGTGCTAACCCACAAAAAGTAGGTTACCCAAGAGATGCATGATTTTCATAATCACAATTTAAAGATCTCCCAAAATCATTCAAGGTGAAAATATTTAGAAAGTTTACTCATGGACTACATAGTAAGGTTTTTAGGGTCCTGAATTTCCAACTTTATGAATCTAGACATTGAATATATATTTTGAATCTAGGATTAATAAAGAAAGATCCCATGCATGTTTTATGAATATATATTGTGAATCCCCAAAATCTGCATTGAATTTATATTCTTTTCAATTATATATTTACTCTTTTTAATGTGCTTTATCTTTCAACTATCAGACATTTTTGTTCATGCCAAACTTCAATAATTGTTTTTTAAAGTTAATTTCGAGAGTTCATTAGCATGTCGTGATTGGATAAGTACAAAAAAGAAAAGAATGGATATATAGTTGTTGTTGACACACTCTAATATAGTAATCTTGCTCTTTCTTGCAGGACCACCAACTTACATGAGGACACCAATCAGTCCAATACAAGTGATTAATACTAGTTCATGAGAACATCTATCAAACTTACAGTGAGTGTACTCTCACTCATATTTAGTATGTGTCAATATTCTAGAAACTGCAATGTGTTTATTTACATTCAATGTCCATCTCATGCATCCTAAAATATTAGGGTTAGAGTTAAAGTTGTAGTAGACAGATGTTACCAAATCAAATCTAATCAGCTTTTTTTTTTCCTTACTGTATACTCTTTGATAAATGGAAATAAAGGAAGACCTACATCTTAGAAATCAATGTTCAAAAATCTTTACCACAATCTACATAAGAGGATATCACTATGGGAGGTATTCAATGAGTAAATAATTTTTGATACCATGGTAAATAATTATGGTGTAGGTTCAAATAAGCGCATTCCTACATATATATTCTCTCCACAAGTGTACCAGTATTTGTCATACCTATATGTAACTTTCGAGTCACAAACACTAGATAATATTACAAATATTACAGACATGGACTAAACTGCTAAAACAACGACCCATTCACAACAAATCGTCACCTTAATTAAATCTAATATATAAATAATAACATCATCTTCAAGTTTCCATGTAATACCATATATTGAACTCCTTGTATTTAAAATAATTATATATTCACCTTATTTTATTGTAAACTATAGGTTATATATTCTCTCTAAAGAGTTAATCATCCCATGTAAAGATTTGAAAATATATGGATCGTTATATCTTGACCTCCTTGTATTTAAAATAACTATATATTCAGTTGATTGTATTGTAAACTCTAGGTTATATATTATATCTAAAGAGTTAATCATCCCATGTAAATAATTGAAAATATATGGATTTTATTATCTCCTCTAAGTTCTCTACATATGACATTGATATAGTACATTTCATTTTTCTTGGTATTATACGGACTCGTCTTTGTTTCCAATATTGCATCATAATGTTTACTTTTACATAGGAGTTTTATGGTTCCATAACTTGATCTTGATGGGAAGCCATGATTTTAAATTTATTGCATGAACAACTGAATATGAAGTACATAAAGGACTATCACATCTCCTGGATGGCTTCTTAAAACCAATCCTTGTATAGAGTGGTTTTCTCCACTGATGTCGATGTATCATTGTTAGTAGAAAAGCACTCGAAGAAAAAATGGTTTGTTTTTAATATACATGTCGAGAGTAATTATAATTCACCAGTTTTCCAAATATTTTCTTAAACATAATTTTTGCAACATTATATTGACTGTGAAGGCACATGAAGAAGGTATAGACATTAACTAAAATCTATTATTTAAAAAATTGACCTTATAATTTTTGGTATATATTGGAACACAAGAGTGATATATTGGTTGAAACATTAGATTGACAGGGAAGGCACGTGAAGAAGATATAGACATTAACTAACATCTATTATTTAAAAAATTTACCTTGCATTTTTTGGTATATATTGGAACACAAGGACGATATATTGGCAAAACATCCAAAGGACAATTATTTTAGTTTAGTTGACACGAAAGACAACTACAATTTCCTTTCCTAAATTGTATGTTGAGCTTAATTTGGAGGAATTTTTTACTCTCTGTGGGTGGAGGCTCATGTCTCATCACTCATTATCCATTTATCCTTTAATATTCCATTTCATATTTCATTTTACCATATTTAGTGGGAGGAAGGTGGGATTTATCAACCGTTGGAATAAATTTATGTCGAAAGGTTTTGTTGTGGCTCAACATGGAATCTACTTTCGATGGGCAGGTTCAATAGGGGCTATATGATTTTTAGCCCTCTATCTCATTGAATCCTTTGTATGTTCAGGCTATTTTTTGTTCTCAATATTTCTTCTCCAATGGGTTAAGACTATTTTCTTCATTTATTTTACATGGCCGAATAAAAGAAGAAGAATGAAATTTGTCTCCAAAGTTTTTCCATTTTGCTAATTTACAAATAAAAAGAGTCCAATTATATATCCAATAGAATAATAGCCTCTTGATACACCTTTAGTTAACTATGCATAACTCTCATGTATAACAGTAGCACAATGAAATGGAATCTAATATCTCTAGCGAAAAATAGTCCAATTTTATGCCCAAGACATCATTAGAAATGGAGTAGCTATGAAGGCAATGAGCTCCATTGGGGATTTCCTTTTTTGCTACAATATAGAAGAAGAATATTGGTGTTGGAGGAAGAAAAAAAATCTCTCTACCAAAAACACAATATCATCGCTCTTGTTTTCCCATTAATTTTTTTAATTCATTCGAATGCAGGTAATGCATAAGGATTAGTTAGTATCTATGAAATTTTTTCTCTTTCCAGTAAAGAAATAGGTTAATCCTAATATTAATATATAAAATAAGGTTCAGTAATATGTATGGTTCAATTTTTTTAATGATCTTATTTCTCAGAAGGATATCTATTTTTTAAATTTTGTTTGGTATAATATATGTCCATACCTTTAAATGTAAGGTAATTTTCGGTAAAATTAGAAGTGGAACAACAAGTTGGGGTTTGGTTTTATTTTGTAGTAGTAGGCTACATGAAATTTCTATCCAAAGGTTTTGTTTTCCATCGACATTAAATAATATTTGGATGAAAAGGTTCATTATGGGTGGTATGTTTTTTAGCCATTCAACTCATTATATTCTTTTTATGTTCATGGTATTTGTTGTTCTCAACTTTCCTTTTCCAAGGGGTTGATACTATTTACTTTATTAATTTTTCATGGCCTATTGAAAGAAAAATAATGCATATTGTATCCACAATTTTTACATTTTGCTATGTTACAAATAAAAGTAGTCAAATTCAATAGCCAAGAGACTAATCGCCTCTTGATACACCTTTAGTATGCTATGCATCAAGACCTTGGATGAGGGTATAGTTGTAGCCTAGGTTTTTGAACTTAGGATTTAGTTGTTACATGCATTTAAAATCTACCCCTTTTCCCATCTGACCATTTTTCTCATACTAATATTTTATATTATAGATAATATGATTAAAAATTGTAGGTATATCTAAATCTATTCATGATTTAGCAAGGATATTTTGATGTACATGAAGCTTTTATCTCTTCAAGGAAGACCTCCTAGAGTGGACAATGAGGTAGTGAAAAAAATTATATGTTGACAAATGCTCTCTTCTTATTATTTGGATTATTATCTCTAGTTTATTGGTTATATCATTTCTTCCACCTCTTGCATATTAAATTACTTTCTTCACATTTTATGCTCATGTTTCTTGGGCTATGTTAAGCTCATTTTTTTGGGTTTGATCCAGATATCTTATTAAATTTTTGTCACTATATTTTAAATTAATGGTTGCATATTCTTCAATGGCATCAAAAAGTTGAGGAAAACAGTTGAAACTATTTTCAACGCCATGGTTACATTGTTCACCATAGTATAAGAACATAAAATACTAGAAATCAATGCCATTATAGTTGGAACCTGATTCCTAAAATCTAGCTATGTCAGCATGATCAAAAAAATCTAATGTTTCATGAAGAGAATAAATTAACGGAGCCATATTCAGGGATCTCAGGTATTCTCTTTCATTCCTAGATTATGTAGTGTATGTCCATCACTATTTGATCAATATGGTGTTGGAAATACTCCCAACCACCACCATGAATAAAACTGGCAGTAGCCCACATTTAAACTGATTTTTGTTACAGGTAAGGACAAGCCTAGGATCCAAATCCACAGGCATTTTCACACAATATCAAGAAACATAGTACCTGCGCCACACTCTGCATTTAATTCCTTACCCGCCGCATTCACTTACCATTTTCCTGCATATCACCACCCATAAGTTTTAATATTTACCTCTTAAGCTTTCATCGACACTTAAGTTTCCACCGATGCAATTTGGTGGGACCCATCATACCTTGCCGCATTACCAAATCCACCCACAAACCCTTGTTATCGCCTTACTCCTTACATTTTCGCATTTCACACTTCCTGCTATTTAAGTGCCTGCATACCACACTTCTCACATCTAAAAATTTACCATTTAAGACACGCACTAGAACTTGTGATGTTGCGATGAGACGTCGTCATCACACATCACAAATATTAAATATCACACTTCACACTTTTTTATGATTAACGCTTTTGCCGCCTACATTTCTCACTTCACAGTTTTTATGACCAACCTTTTATCACGCCTCCATTTCACACTTCGCATTTCTTATGATTTACCTTTAAGCGCTCGCAAGTTATCTTATTTAAGTTACGATGCGATTGCAAATTGCACGTCGCAAGCTCAAGTGGACAACACACATAAGTGACCACAAGTTATTCTATTTAAGTTGCGATGTGATCGCAATCGCATATCGCAAAGCTCAATGGGTAGCAACCGCAAGTTAAAATATTTAAGTTGTGATGCGATCATGCCATCGCACATCGCAATCACAAGTTTTAAGTTTTCCCATATTGCACCAGTTAAATGTTAAAATCACCAAAATGTGATTTGCGATGAGGGCGCAGACGTGATTTGGTTTTGAAGCCGAAACCTATAAAATTTCTTGTTCATATTTTTGTGTTTTGTACAATGTTTTGTGAAGAATCGGGATTTCACAACATAAGGATGATTCTATGGTTATCCGTCCCGTCTAGAATTGAATTTCATTAAAATTACATGCTCCTCCATTTTATATTAATAGAATGTAATTTAATTTGTTTTACTGATATGAATGAAAAAAAGAATTCAATTCCTCTCCTATGTGTTCTCTCTATCTGTCTGTCTGTGATTTGAATTTCTGCATCTTTGTGTAAACTGGTTATTGTAGGAATAACATTTCTATGTTTTCTTTTGAGATTCTTTGTTTTGTGTATGTTCTCAACATAGCATGAGAGCATACCATAATTTTCAACATGGTATCAAAGTAGGTCTATGCTCTCAGTGAAAGAACGAGCTCTTTACTAAAGAAGCTGAAAGGTTGTTTTGAGAATCGGATTCTCCAGTAGTGGGAATTTTTTTTTTACAGAGTCAAGATGGTAGCAGCAGGAAAAATATTGAATAATCCTCAACTACCATAGTTCAAAGGGAAGAGTTATGATTATTGGGCCACTACAATGAAGGCATTTTTTGCTTCACAAGATATTTGGGAACTAGTGGAAAATTGTTTCTGTAATATTCCCAAATAGGGAAACTTAGCAATACATGTAGTAAAAATGCATTTTTTAGAAATGTATGCAATAATGGTTAAATTGAGC